>QVNW01001556.1:0-17340 GCA_014825475.1 Pseudomyrmex flavicornis
AAAGCTTAAGTCAAACTGGTTTTAGTATTTATAGTATTTATAGTATTTATAGTATTTATAGTATTTTAGAATATTTTTAGTATTTATACTAAAAATATTCTTCTATAAAACTTGTTTTACAAAATTATATACTACAAAACATTCTTTTTTACTACAAAAACTTCTTTTAAGAAATAATCTCGCCTTACGTGAAAAACCTTAAATTATGTCAAATCATACATATAGATTTCACTTTATGTGAACAATCAAAAACCTATGTAGAAGTTTTCAAAATAAAAAATATTTTATACAAAAAAAACGCGCCAGATACGCTTTAACCGCCTTTTCATTGCACGACGACGCTCGTCCAGTCGGGCAGAGAAACTCGTTGCAGTATATATACGGGTTGTTTTATTTAAGTTGACACAGCGAAAAATCTCGTAGACAACTGATTTTAAAAAAATAAGCTGACACATGTTTTTTAGTATTTTGAATGAAGATTCAAATGTCTTGATTAGCTTTTTAATGCGTGGGCATTTCCAAGGTCATTTTAAGGTCAACTTGTTTTTTTGTATCATAAACCTACATTTTTAAACTTCAATAATCTTCCTCTTGAAATATTGTAGTAGTAAGGGAATGGCCTATGGGAGGCAAAAAAAAACAGATCTTCGGATCAATGAACTTCTTTATTTTATAAAAAATTGACAAACGTTTCGACTCCAAATTTTGGTCTTCTTCAAAAATTATTTCGGGATTGTCAACCTTGACATGACGGTTTTTTAAAACACTGTGCCGGCTACGCACGTCGGATGGACTGAGTTCTCCCTAATCTTGTCATTTGCGCACTGAAGAAGACTCAAATTTGGGGTCGAAACGTTTGTCAATTTTTTATAAAATAAAGAAGTTCATTGACTCAAAGATCTGGTTTTTTGCCTCACATTGGCCATTCCCTTATTACTACATTTTTAAATTTCGGAATCGTATTCTACGTAAAACAACGCACAACTTTGGTTTGAAACAATTTTTTGTAACAATTTCTTGTTTTTTAAGATATTCAAAGAAACAGCTTTTGCTGAAACCATATGTTTTGTCTGACTGCTAGGCTTGAATCTCCAATATTGATAATTCAAGATCCAAGAAGTTTTGATATTTCTCTCTATCATGTTTGTGAAATTTAGCAAAAGCCTTTACTTGTAAACCGATTTACAAATATTTGATAGAAGATAGATAAATAGAAATAAATAGAAGTAGCTATTGTAACTGTGTTTACAAATGTATCTGATAGAAGAACTACAGATCAAAAGAAATCAATCATTTATTGAATAACTTAGTCTAGAAAAGATCGTATTGCTAGTTACATTACGTAGTTGTTAATTTATTTTGAGTGAAGTACAATGGAATATTTAACAGTTGCAGAAAAGATTGAAATGATTTTTCTTTATGGTGAATCAAATTTATGATGAATCAAAAAAACGTTTTTCACTCTCACGAGCTATATACGGGGACGTGTTTTGTTTGATTACAGTACGATTCGACACCGCTCGATTCGACACAAAATTATTCGACACAGATTTATTGGACACAAAATTATTCGACACCAACTTATTCGACACCAAATTATTCGACACCGTATGATTTGAAACCAGATTATTCGACACCGTACGATTTGACACCAGATTATTCGACACCGTACGATTTGATATTGAATTATTCGACACCGTGCGATTCGACACTGTTATGTTTTATGGATCTCTGCGTCTTCCACGACTTAAATCTTTCGCCTTATCGTCCCGGTTACCTTATTCTTGTAAAATAAATGTTATTGACTGGACAAGTGCTCTATTTACTCGATCACCCACAAAATCATATCAGACACCAAATTATTTGATACAAAGTAGACTTTTAGAAGAAAATAGCGAGCAGTTAGATAATAACAATAAAGAAAATGACAATACACAGACACGCACAAACACACAGCGAGCTCAGTCGCCCTCTCGCTCTTCGTCTTCTTTCTCACTTATTCCGGAATCTCCAACATATTCCGTACTTCCTGACAAAATTCCTAACATCCACGATGCTTCTACTCCTTCTCGACAAGACTCCTCTCCTTCTTCATCAGAATCAAATCCGAAATTATTTCCGAAAAATGAAGAATTTTTACCTCGCAATTTCGCACATTTTATCCTACTAATCGATATCTTTTCCATCGCCGACTCTCCTCTTACCAAAAACGACCGAATTCTCGACTTTCCTTTGCAGAAAATTTCCCAATTCTTTTCGACATGCACTATCTTCACTCTCACATGATTACAACAGTTTAGTCAAATTTTCTAAGTTCGCTGAAGTTCGTGAGGTCTTATTTTTACAGATTTTACCGCCTTCTTTGCTACTATAAGAGAAATAATTGAAGTTACATTAGACGACTGAATCTGACTGAATCTATATATACACATACGCCCATGCATACACATACAAATATTTATACAAACACCAATAGTCTGTCAGAAATTACCGTAGAATTTTAAACTAAATGTGCATGAACTGTGATTTTAAGAACTTTGAGAAACTTAGATGTAATCAAATATAATAAATTATACTTTATAAATATTCTATTAATAAAAGTAGCTTTAATTGAACCTTGAATCTTCAATAACTTATTCATTCCTATCATCTTTCAATTGATCACTAGATCCTATCTCAGATAAGTTAGATGCCAGTCTAAAATCCAAAAAAAACCGATGAGTAAGAAGACGAGTAATAGCAATTGTTACGTTCTGGACTCCACGGTTCCCTTCATTTTGCAACGAAATATGTGTAACTGTTAGGTCTAATTAAAATTTTAAGAAATAGATTTAATAACAAATTCCTGGAAGAAGAAGCAAGAGCCAAGCGAGATAAGATAGACAGACCCGAGGCGGACTACGCACTATAAATCGAGCCGAGAGCACCTGGATTAATAAACAGACTTTATCGACCCTCAAGAGAAAATTTTTAGCGGACAATAGCCGTATGTATAAGCGTTACACGCTTGAAATCTAGAAGGGAAGTCGTAAATTAGAGGCTAGAACCGCGGAGCGCAGACATAAACAAGATAAGGCACATACAGATAACTAAGATCTAAACAAATGACAATCCTACCGATCCAGGAAATCGAGCTGGAGTCTCGCTTCCGAGAATCAACGAATGAAAAATCAAAATTTTGAGAAAAGACGACGAGGAAGGGAAAATCAGGACGCGTTACTAAAAAGCCCTGGATTTCAGATCGGGAGTACCATTAGCCATTACAAAATCATTACAGCAGCAGCTCATTACGAGTTCAGACGCAGATATAGTTCACAGTTCAAATTCTAACTTAGTTTTTCAATAGTAATTTCAATCATAGTCCAATCATGATCATCAATCAATCAATCGATCTTCTCATTCTGCGAATCTTCGAAGCGGAGCAGCTCTTCCATTTGTGATGGTCTACGAGCATCGCGAAATCAAAGGCGGAACATAGCCACGAGCGACCACGCTGACGAAAACCAGCATTTATTTGCTTGCGCCCAACCAAAATAAAACATCGAGATAATCAATTATCTCCGTGTTAATAATTAAATAACCGAAATAAAACACCGAGATAATTATAACGTTACGTTGTGTATTAAGAATTAGTATTGGTTGTGAGAATTGATGATCTTGATTGTTGTTCATATTAAAATGTAAAATATACATGTGTACGTGTTTATAATAACGAGACTTACAATATAAGACTCGTTATTATTCTCACAACCAATACTATTCTTAATACACAACGTAACGTTATGATTCCGAGCACAGTAATAACAATTGCAAACATTTATTTTTTATCCGATCAATAATTCAATATAATAATAATTAAATTATATAATAATAATTCAATTCATAATAGTGATCTACTTTTAATTGATTATCTCGATTTGCTACTTATAGTCAAATGAACAGCGCCTATGTTAAAGTAGAATCTTCCGAACAATAGACCCTTCTATTTTACGATCTCTTGCGGAGACGGAGCCGATCAACGACTCGTAGTTACCTAGTGTTAGTATTTTGAAAAGAAATGATTTCTTTTGTAAACGGCCAGAATCGAAACTCTATTAGAACAGATCTAAGCTCAATAATCTCGATCTCATTTTTTACGGAACATTCTACCGATAATAACAATTATAAAAAGAAATGCTATCCGTAAAATATAAGACTATTGAACGCGAATCGTCGCAATCAAATCTGTACGTGCTAAATTCAATTAAATTTATACGCGAACTTACTCATGTCTTTTCTTCAAAACTTTTATCAACAATTTTGTTATAAAAATACTATCATAATTGTTTATTCAAATTCTATTTGAATAAACAATTATGATAATATTTTTATAACAAAATTCGGCTTCAATTAATTTAACTCTTTTAGACCTCGTCTAACTAACAATCAACCAGTAATCAACGCTCATTCATCCATCCATTGCCTCAATGAACAATTTAACCCCTCGTTAATTCGTGGGATTCTGTCCTTGGTAATTGAGACTCGCGTTTTAGACCTAAAAAGGAACCGACGAGTGAGAATACGTCGGTTTCCTTTTAGTAGGCAAAGCAAAATCGGGGAATCCCCCCTCCCTTGTTGCCCCTGTTTGCGTTATCGAACTGTCTCGCTCGACCCGTGCATTTTGACTTCTTTCTTTGTGTCAGTATGTCGGGATAGAATACACGTTTGCTTGAATGTGTCAGTTTGTCTGTTGCGTACCATTATAGCTCAACCGTAATCATAGACTCAGGACGCAACACGAGACAAATTCCGTTGACTTGTCTATGTCGCCGAAAACTCTCATTCGATCCGTGCACTTGACTTAGATATTTTTCTAGGTCAGTGTGTCGGGACTACACAAAGTGTCGTGTGTCAGTTCCGTTCTTCTGCAGGAGCCCGATCGTAATCGAAGGCTTAGGACGTAACAACTTTAAACTCTACAAAAGTTGATATTTGATGCTTTCGCGGTGTGTTGTATTAATATGCAAAGATGTTTTTCGGGTTTGAATCGGGTTAGTGTTATTTTTATACCGACGTAAGAGCAACCTGATACTGATACTAGTAAAACCCTGATGAAGTGAGCTGAAATGTTCACGAAACGTCGGTATAACAATGACACTAACACGGTTCAAACCCGAAAAAACATTTTTGCATGTCTCTACAAAAGTTATTTTAGCGTTTTCAGACTTTTAGCACAACATGTGGTACGCATGCACGCACGCGCACACACGCGCGCGCGCAATTATATTAAATTTTTAATAATATGTTGGTATAAGAAGTGTACCTCGAATTTGATGAAAAACAATTTGTAAAATAGTAGGGAATTTAAACCAGAGGCAGGGTGATGTCACAAACTCGAGTGCGGTGATCTAAACGTTTCGACTTTTTCTTTAAATTATTGATGGGGAAAAAAGAACTATGGATATAAGATACGATGATAATTGACAAAAATGTTTTAAATGTATGACGATAAAACTTATCCAATGAATAAGATCATACCTTAAAATTTGTAACAATCTTTTCAAGCAAAGAAATTAACAATGTCGTTTTATGGGAACATGTCAGTTGAATATACTAAAGTAAAAAAAGATAAAAAGTAATAACTGTCAGTTTGGGTTTTATTTATAAATTTGCATATTAAGCGACCTCACCGATTTCAATGACCTTGAAATATGTTGTCAAAGACATGTTCCCGAGTAACAATTGAATGGTTTTAGCCGTCGCTTCTTCGTTAAAAAGTTATGGACGGAAAAAGTTTCATAACTGAACCATCTTTTTTCGACATCGTGTAAATTTGAGAAGTCAATATTTTGATTGTGCATACACTATTGTACGTGTTGGCGAAGGAGAAGCTTCGCTTCTTTTCCTGCACCTTCAAAAGTATTAAAACAAGATAACATTTTTTTTATGTTCCTACGATTTGTGTTGTAAGCCTTCCCGAATAGGTTCCCATCTTGTAGTAGCTCCGAAGCGGGAACTCGGGGTCCGCGAAGCGCTCGATGCACACATGGTCTGGCCGCCTCGCAGTAACTACATGGAACGTTTATTTTCCCAGCGTGTGCTAGTGGTGGCGCGGCCGGGCATCGATAGCCAGCACTTGCTGGCGGATCTAGTCGGTTAGCTTTGCCACAATTTGTGTATATCTGACGGAACAAATATCGACCACAATAGGTGAGCATCCGGCGCCCTCGAGGGTTTCGGGTTCTCGCACCGAGCGGGTGGTGGGGCTTAAGGTCGCGGACGGTATTCACCCGCTCAGGGATGGGTCTGTTCGCGGCAAACTAAAAGGAACTCTCCCAAGTTAAAATTTGTGCAACCGTGCCGAGAACTGCGTGGCGTAAGGGGGGGGTGTTGCGTCTTGAACGATGCCTCCTGGATACTAGGCCAAATCCAGGAGTACGAGCGAAGCCCCAGCCATACGCAGCTCTGGCTGGATGAGACCGTGCGACCGCGATACTCGTGGGACCAAAATGGAAAACATAAACAATAAAATCATCTCCTCAGTAGCTCTTCAGAGCGAAGCTTCATCCAAAAGCGAACTCTCAAGAAGTTCTAACAACAAGGGAGGGGACTCTGTAGCCTCATCCCTTAAAAATTCTAGCAAAGCCGCCGTCTTAGCAGGTGCCGTCTTAGAAGGCAGAAGCAGGCGGGGAAGCGTGTGGCCGATAAGGCTCCTCACACCTAATCAGCCTCTGATTCAAAAACAGGAACTGGAAGTAGGCGGGCTTCGAGTGGTGCGACGAAACGTACTAGGCCGGAGCACGCTACTCCTAGTCCTTCAACCAATCGCCAAAAGAGTGAGGGACCTTATGTTCAAGTGATGACAGGGATTGTCAGGATGGCTCTAGTGCCTGAAGGGCATCCTGACTAGAAATTAGGAGCTGATGAGGTGGCCGAAATCAAGTAATTGATTAGATCTCGCATCCTCGGCATGTCCGGAGATGCCAAAGTCCCCACTTTCATCGGCTCCTGGGAGATAGATGGACATTGGTAATAATGTGCGCCAGTAAGGAATCGGAGGAGTGGCTTAGAAACCACTCCTTTGATTAGAAGATTAAGGGGGACTCTTCTACGTATGTTGTCGACCAGAGCTATCGAGACGTCATCGGATGGTGATACATGTGGAAGAACCCGATGTAGAGGTTGAGGAGCTTCAGAGCTCTTTAACCAACAAAACGCGATGGTCGTCGTCAGGAGGAGTCGAAGCAAGGATACCACGGGCGCCCACTTTGCCTGCTTGATTGGCGACTCTTCACTGGAAGCCCTAAAGAACCGCGGTTTCAGAACTTTCTGCGGTCTCGGCCGCGCCACTGTCAAGGTGGTGGCAAGTCGGGAACGCAGAGAAGCATCGAGCATATAGAGGTGTCGGAGGATGTTGAAACTGCCTAAAAATGGCTCCTCTCGGCATCCAAGTGACATAAATTAACCTGCATCATAGCAAAAGCGCCTGGCAATTTTAGCCAGCAGCATGGCTATGATGCAAACAAGCATTGCACTAATCCAAGAGCCTTGGATTGTGAACGGTGCACTTAGAGGACTGAGTAGGTGTGGAAATTTGTATAGAGCACACTCGGGAAAAAGAGTGAGATCTTGCATTCTGGTTAAAGGACTAAATGCTATCTTTCTGCCACAGTTCAGCAGTGTGGACCTCACAGTCATCAGAGTGAGAGTACAACTCTCTTCCTGGACCGAGGAAGAAGACACAGAAGTACTAATAGGGTCAACTTAACATATATGTCCTTTTTTTTTGACTCCAAAGATCCATCACAAGAAGAGGTAAAAACTTCGATTGCCTATGCGGAGGACAGAAGGCTTAAACTCTTGCTGGGTTGCGATGCAAACTCCCACCACGTTGAATGGGAGAGAGTCTTCATAGGCACAGGACTCACCATCCTAAATAAAGAGACTGAGCCGACTTTCTAGAACTCAAGAAGACGGAAGGTTATTGACATTACGGTGAGCACAGAGAGAATGGCGAGTCTGAAGAACTGGAGGATTTCGAATGAGCTCTCGAAATCCGATCACAGACAAATACGCCTAATTCTCTAGTACTTGTCGCTGATAAGCTGGGCTCGCAACCTCAGAAAAACTAATTGAGACGACTTCAGGGCTGACCTTAAGGCTCGGCTTGCTGGAGCCCTAACTAGTTACAGATCTAAAAATAATTTGAAAGACGCGACAGACTACTTAAAGAACGCCATTATAGATGCCTATGAATCAAACTTGTTAAGACCAAGGAAGCCAATGATCAAGATCTACTGGTGGAATGACGAGCTTGAGAAGCTCAGATCAGAAACAAGAAAGAGATTCAATAAAGCAAAAAGAACCGGTCTTGCAGCTCAACAATAAGAAACAACCTAGACAGCTAAAGCCCAGGGAGTATATAAGCCTAGAGAGTAGCACTCAGCGGCAAAAGTTGTTTATCCGAAAGGAGTTGAATAATCTGTCAGGACTGTCAACTCCTACAAATCACCGGGACCGGGCGGAATCTGCCCGATTCTCTTTCAGGAAGGTCTAGGGACTTTGACGAGTCTACTTACAAAAATTTTTAGGACATGCATTGCCCTAAGACATGTTCCTCAGGCTTGGAGTAGAACAAGAGTCATTTTCATACCCAAGGCTGGCAGAAACGACTACATAACAGCTAAAGAATTCAGGTCTATCAGTCTTACTTCTTTTGTTCTTAAGACGCTAGAGAGACTGATTGATAGGTTATTGAAAAACTTCTTTGCTTACATATCCATTGGATTCCGCTCAATATGCATACAGGGGGGGGGGAAGAACGGATACTGCCTTGCACCATCTTGTGAGCAGAGTTGAGACACAGTTAGAGGCAAAGGAATATGCCTTGGACGTATTCCTAGACATTGAGAGAGCTTTTGACAGCACCTCGTGTAATGTGATCGGAGAAGCAATGACCAGGCATGTAATTCCAGCTGCGTTAGCAAACTGAACACAAAGCATGCTAACAGGAAGAACCCTGACTGCTAGTCACAGAGACTCAGCTTTGCATGGCTTTCCCGCTAAAGGCTGTCCACAGGAGGGTGGGGTCCTTACTTTGGTACCTAATAGTGGATGAACTGCTTGAGAAGTTGCGGTAGGTTTCCTCGTTTTTGGCTACGCTGATGATATAGCCATAGTGAGAAGCAGCTTTCTCGCTACACTCAAGGATACAATGGAAAAAGCGCTCATGCTCACGCGAAACTGGTGTCAAACAAAAGGACTAACTCATTAAAGACCATGACCATGATTTTCACCAAAAAATATAAATTTGAGGTTATTGAGCCGTTAAGGCTCTGGCATGAGAAAATAGAATACGTCTATCAAAATAGAATACGGTTAAATATCTGGAAGTCCACTTGGACACCAAACTGAGCTGGAAGATACATCTCGAAATAAAGAGATCTAAATTTTATGCCTCTTTTTAGGCGTGTAAAATGGGAAAATCTTGGGACATTAAATTAAATACTGTCCTATAGATATATAAAGATAGATATATAGATATATAAATTAAATACTGTCCTATAGATATATAAAGCGGTATTATTACCGAGATTAACGTATGCTGCTGTAGTCTGGTGGCCTAGAGGAGAAAAAGTGGAGACAAGAACCCTACTAAAAAGCCTACAAGATAACTACCTAAGGGCTGCAGTAGGGGCTATGAGAACAACACCAACAGAAGCTCTGGAAGTAGCGCTCTGTATTCCTCCTTTAAATCTACTAATAGACAGCGCTGCCAGACTCACAGAATATAGACTAAAGTGTCAAGGGAAGTGCAGACAACTCGGGATGGATCATACCAAACTCGGGTTTCTCTACAAATTTCCCTTTACGTTGAAACAAGATAAAATATCCAGAATATACCAGATGGACAAGGCGTTTTCCATAAACTTGCTCACTAAGGCTGAATGGAGTAATAAAAATCTACAAATCCAACCGAGCGTGGTTCACGGATGGAACTGGAGCAAACGGCCGCTTTGAAGCAGGCCGTTATATATTGTCCAGGGAACAATCGCAGGGATTTCTTCTCCCTGGGTAAGTTAGCCACAGTTTTCTAAGCAGAGGTCTTGGCTATCCTGGAATGCGCAAGACTCCTGCTCACAAAAGAGACGATGAACAAGAGGATCCATATTTATACGGACAGTAAAAAGCTCTTGCTAAGACCACTACTGAATGGTCAGTGGTTCGGAACTGTATGCAGGCTTTGAACAGACTCGGAGATCATAACAAGATCATATTATGAATAAATATATGGTCTTACGAGCCGTTCGCACGGTGTTTGTGCGGAAATATACGAATATATATATATATTTTTTCGAAATATTTTAAAAATTAATTAGGGGAGTATTTGGGGTCTCTTACATATGAGATGCAAAATTTATACATATATATATATATTCGTATATTTCCGCACAAACACCCTGCGAACGGCTCGTAAGATCATATATTTATTCATACTTTGTTACTTTCACGAGTCTTAGAATCTTTAGTAATTTGTTAAGATCATATTAATCTGGCCATCAAAGTATCCACGGTAATGAATTAGCAGACGGCCTGGCAAAGCTGGGTATCTTAGAGGAACTAGCTAGCCAAAAAGTCGGCGTCCCTTTCACCATAGGAAAAAATCACATCAAAGATTGGCTGAAACAAAAGCATCAGTACTCCTGGGAGAAACTGAAGAGCTGTCGCCAGGCTAAACTTCTGATGACTCAGTCATCAACAAGTAGGGCTAAAGAACTGCTGACTATAGATAAAAATAGATTAAGGTATAAAAATAGATTAAGTATCGGACTTTTCACTGGACATTGAGCCTTTAAAGCACATTTGTACAACATGGGTCTGGCCGAGGTGAAAAATTGCAGACTATGCGGCGAAGAAAAAGAAGACAGCATGCACATATTACGTTGCTGTCCATCCTTGGTGCTTAAAAGATTCAGATCCTTGGGCTGCATGTTTGTGGAGCCTGAGAATCTGAGAAAGATCAAGATCGGCCACTTGTGAAGCCTGGCAGAAAATGCCGGGCTGAAGCAGATAGATTGATAAGCAACTAGCAGAAGTCACAGAAAATCTTATAGATCTAAGTGACATAAAAGAACTTTAATAGCACCACTCGCCCCCATTTTATCTTTTATCTTTTTTGTGTTGTAAGCGTGTAGGCAAGGGAGGGCTGCATCTCTTCTCCCTGTACCTTCTTACATTTCTTTCTTTTCTCTCTTCAACAAAACACATGACATTAATAGTTACGTTCAGAAAACTCAACGGTTGAAAGATCATCAATTGTGATAGGACTATTCCTCAAAATTTGCTACGATTCCAAAAGTATGATTCAATCATAAGTGATTATCTCTCAACCGTTGTGCAACTGTTGAGTTGTCTGAACGCATTTGATGATATTCTAGTAACACAGGTTGGGTTAAATTAAGTTTCTTCGGAGACGGGAAGGAGAGGCGCAGCTCCCTTTCAGCCTACACGCTTACAACACAAACACATCGTACGTGAATGTTTCTTATCGTGATTTTTACATTTAAATTTTTAATGTTTTTTTTAATTTTATTTATTATATACTAAATATTTATGTATAAGACATATGTCTAAAATATTATCTATTAGACAGACATATGTCTAAAACATTATATATTCTTTGTCTAAAATACATACGATGTCGAAAGACGATGGTTCAGTTATAAAACTTTTTTTGTTCATAACTTTGTAACGAAGAACGAGCAATAGTTAAAATCTTTCGATTGTTACTCAGAACGTCACCTTGACAATATATGTCAAGATGATTGAAATTGGTGAGGTCGTCCTTATATGAAAATTTAGTTTGATAAAATTGTCAACAGAAGGAAAGCCACATATAAATATATAAATAACAAAACAAGTAAAAGCTTTGTGTTGCAACGTTTTTCGCTCTTAACGAGCTATATCCTCTCTCGCGCTGCTCTGTTTGAAACAGGATGTAACGGGGACAACAGGCGAGAGTTCGCACGATCGAGGTCGCTACAAGAAAGGAAAAGGAGATCCGAGAATCACGAGCAAGCCACCATACCAAGTCGACGGATTCTTAGATTTAATTTGGGCGCCAGATGCATTTCCGCATCAAATATGCACCGCTCGACGCGATGAGCCAGCTAGCTCGGAACTAACGGAAAGAGACAGAGTTTGAATAGAGTGTCCACGCAAATACTGATCAACTCAGGTTGCCAAAACCAGGGTTGTTATGTTTTAAATAATTTGTTTAAAACTGTTTGATTAAAACATGTTTTAAAATGGACACTATTTTAAACATTTTTGGTTTAAATAGGTTTAAACAGGTTTAATTATAAATTTAAATTTATAATTAAAAATTTATAATGGTTTAAACAATTCTAAACTACTGTTTAAAAAAGGTTTTGTTTCAGTTTTTCGAGAGGGCTGCGCTTCCCCTGCATCCCCTCTCCGAAGAAACTTAATTTAATCCAACCTGTGTTACTAGAATATTATTAATGTCATGTGTTTTGTAGTTATATTTTTTTTGTGTGTTTCAGATATAAATATAAATTTCCGGTGGTACGGTTCTACTATCAATCTGGAAACATTTTATACATATAATACTGATTGTTTGTCTTATTTTCTTTACAATGTCATGCTTAACTCTCACTATAAATAAAAAACCTCAGGTTGTTTAGTTTTTTATTTATAGAAGTAGTTTTTCATAGAAAAAACTACAAAGTAAAACAAAATAGTCCATATTACATTGCATTTTAGTATTTATTGCACATAATAAATAAAATAACGTTAATTCTTTAAGAAGAGAAAACTCCAAAGAAAATGAACGATAACAATATATTGCAAATACAGTGCAGTCATTACATTAGATACTTATACAGCACAGAACGATTGCGGGAATATTGCAGGAATATTTCACTGCAAGATTACAATATTGCAAATACGTTGCAAAATACGTTGCAAAATATGACTGTAACATTACTATGACTTTACAGCAATGGTAAAATGTCCGCTCTCAGAAATATTGCTCTATAATATTATAGTAATATTAAAATGTAATATGTATATAATAGTGCAAAATATATAGTTTTCATTTAATAGATTACGTTTTTACACGCTTTCACTAATCTAGTTTAATAACATCTATAATTATAACTATATTGATTGTGACAATGACATTTAAGTAATGTTTGTAAAACATATTTTAAATTAGCAGTTATAATTTTGTTATTAAATTATCTTTATTCTTAGAAATTCATTGATTTAGACAAAATACTTATTTTAATATTCACTTTAATTTTAATACTTAGAGAAAAATGGGACAAGACCGGAACGGTAACTCTGGGACGTAAGTATGGCCACAAAAGACATTTTAAAACAATCCAAAACATGTGTTTGTGTACTATACTCATCAAAAATTAGAGAACTGTGTCGTAAAATTCAATTGCATTGTTTTATGTGGAAGGAGAATAGATTTTTCGGAAGTATGCATTTTTTACGGTTTTATCCCACCTGTAAGGTAAAACCGGGCACCTATTTGAATCCATATAAAACAAAGTACTATTAAAAAAATCTTTATTTTTTAGAACATAGATACTTATTTTAAGGCGCAATAGTCACAAATAAACACTTTTTCATTGCCTCAAATACTGGAGAAATAAAGATTTCCGGTTGTACCCCACGTCCCGGTTTTGCACCACTTTCCCTTACTTATTAAAATATTGACTAGTGATTTTATTATTCAAAATAAGTATGATTTTGACCATACCTAAAAAATTTCTATAATAGTAGTTTAATAAAAGTAAAACTGATAATTCAAAATGTTTTGTTAACACTAAGTAAGTGTGATAATATGTTACTATTGTAACATCCATTAGAGTTTATGTAATTTCAATTACTATAGTTACAATTGTAGATGATATTAAACTAAATTAGTAAAACCCTAATAATTGTTGGTAAAAAACTTACCTATATACATACATACACAACAAAGTAAAAAAGTAAAACTTAAAAATAAAACTAGTTTTGTATAGACAAATTAAGTTGATAAAGAATCTTTAGGTTCTGAAGTTTCTAAACTGAAAAATATAAATACGGTCATAACGGCTTACATAAGAGCCGTTCGCAAGATGTTGTGCCGAATAGGAAAGTCAACAACCCGGAAAATCGGAGATTCCAAGTACGACTTCTGTCTGAGGAGTTTTTTTCGCAATAATTTAAAATTAGTTAGGGAGGTATACGGGGTCTCTCATATATGTGATGCAAATATAGCATTCTATATGATATTAAGAATTGAAATTTCAATTCAAAAACTCACGTATAACAATTTACACACACACGTGTGTGTGTGTGTGTGTGTGTGTGTGTGTTCACATGTAAATTGTTACACGTGAGTTTTTGAATTAAAATTTCAATTGTTTGTGTGTATTGTGATGTGATATTCGCGCCGCTCCTCCCTCGCCACAAAAAGCTACGTCTTCCGCGGAAGTCCGGGAGTGCAAGTCTGTTTAGAAAGCGCCAAAATCCTCCAGGGCTTATTTGTGTTGTTTAGAATTAGTCTCTTAGTTTTATATTTTTTTCTTTTATGTAATTTTGCGCCTCAATTGTAATTTTCCGTCCCGAGCACTGGCTTCAACGACGGAACGGAATTTGGGAATTGATTGTACTGGACGAGAGAAGGGAAGCGAGAGAGGAACTGCAAGGGAAGCGCTAACAAGAGGTCGTCTCAAGGTCGCACCGGGGATAACCACAGGATACGGCCGAACGAGAGGTAGCTCCTATTCGGCTTAACGGCGGTCAACATCGTGGCGGAATGGACTGCCAGCGAATCGCTCCCACGCTATCTTTTTCTACCACTCTGTTGCTATGCTGCTGTGCTGCCTGAGTACATGCATTTGCACGAGCTACTTCAGTAGCATGCCACCTGCTGAAACTTATCGTGATAGTTAGTTTTCTACGACGCTGCTATCCTTTGTATTTCGCGGCTTCTGCCGCCTGGCGCGAGCTGGCGCGCCACGCCGAGTGACCCCGCGACCTGATTGGCTGACCTGCCCTGCGACACGCGACCCTAGCGCTATCCGGCGCATCGACCGCGCATCGATCGAGATCCTTCTTGCTTGGCTGCTGACTGTCGAATAGGAGACAGACGCACCATCGGACTCCCGGCTATCGTACCGTTATCCTACCGTTATCGTACCGTTTCGTTGCTGAGGAGAACTAAGGACCGATGGCTGAGAACGACGACATACGGTGAGGTGCCCGTTTTCGCCATGTAAGCCACGAATCCGCGTCGCTCAAGTCTCGTGTCAAGGCTAGTCGCTAAATTTCGCGTTCCGTTGTGCCGACGAGAAGAGAGCCTCGCCATCTTTTCGAGAGTTTTCGGCAGCGGCTAGAATTGAGCCTCACGGGGGGCTTCGTGGCGATAACTCGTAGGCTAAGTGCGTTCGGACTGCTTGCTTTATTAAGCTCAGTCAAGCCCTAGAGAGACGGTAGTGCACCAAGCAGCGTTTGTGTACTTTTGTGTAATTTTACGTAAATTTCTAACCTAATTTGTGTTTTGTCTTATCGCGACAGTTGTACCGTGTTCGTATTACGCCGCGATCGTCTCGTAAAGGCGATCCGCTATCGCCTAGCAGACCTACTGTAGCGACTTGTACGTGATTCTGTCGAGTAACGAGTACCGTATCGAGCAGTGTCGCACTGCGTTGCTATTTGGCGAGCTATCGTGCCAAATTATCGGACTTTGAGCCATAGCGTGAATCGTTACCATCTCCACGAGTGTTTTATCGGAGTATCGTGCCATTGATTACCGTATCGATCTCTTTACTTTTTCGTCCCGAGGCGGAGTTTCTCGGCTAAAACGGCGTCTTGGTGGACCGAATCACACGGGCTAGACGGACGCATTTGCACGTACAGTGCTTTCATGGGAAACCACGGGGACTCCCTTGTGCGATCGGCTGGATCAGGGTGTGTGCGAGGCGGAAGTGCAATACAGTCAAAGCGGATATTCGACAGTTAACTTGAGATTGAGAAGTACGACCTAAGAGTGATTCTGCGGGACAAGTATCGCTAAAGAAATAACGAGCGTACGAAGAAGACGCGTTGCGGGATTGGCGTACTATATGCTGTCTGTGGAATTCGCTCAGAAGATCTCGTACCGTATCGTACCGCACTTCAAGAAGACACTATCGATCGTATCGCATATAGCGAGTTCCACAACGAATAAATCGCCAATCGTGAGTACAATTGAAGTCTGATTGATGTTGCAATCGTCCTAGTCTTCCGGCGTCGCACCCGCCTTGTTCTGGTCCACAAGTAATTGCGAGGCTAGATTTGGCAACGACATTGTATGGCTTTCGCGAATCTTGAGGGTCAAGATCGGTAAAAGTTTCGCACCGAGCGGATGAATTCGTCGGTGAGACGACACCGTACACCAAGTAAGCTCACGCTACTTTTGGCTTGTTTAACGGCTTGCCTGTGCGCTTTAGCTTACGCTTGTCATCACCGCGAGCACGTCTCGATTACCAGTGACTCTGTAGACTTTGCTCTATGCAATCTACGGCTTAGTACTGTCGCTTTTGATAGTTACTTTGTTCAGTATATTCTTATTCGTTCGGTAGCTAACCTGTGGTTGCTATCGATTTGCTTTGTATTAATTGTTATCATTTCCCTTTTCTTTTATTCTCTTTTTCTGTAAACTCGGCAACTCGGCCTGTGCAATGAAATAAATTGTTATTTGTCATTTCTAGTAGACTTTAGCGTGATTTATTGCGCGAGTGCCTTTGGCGTAATCTTACGGGACAACCTACATTAGAAATTGATTGTCAAACCCAGTCCCTCTCTATCTCAAAGACGAGCTAGTCGGCCCCGTGTGTCGGACGACGCTGATTTCGGTACGGAAACGTGCCTGGCGCCCAAATGGATACTTGAATTCCATTCAAGTATCCGTCCCTCCGATACAGTGGTAGGCTCGCGGTGACATCCTTTTTCTATCCTGCCATTAAATCGCCGTTTAAATCTCGCGGACACCCGCCCGTGTCCCTTCCTGGATCCTCCGTTGCGAGTGGTGCGGCGTGAGAAAAACAGAACAACCAAAAACAACGTTATAATATATACATACATATATATATATGTATATATATATATAGTATATGTACACACACACACACACACACACGAACACGAACACACACACATACATATATATATATGTATGTACATACATGTGTAGACATATGTATGCATGCATATATGTACAGGGGTTGGACAAAATAATATGAACACCTGACATATACACAATATTTATTTATTAATAAGATGTTGGGCCACCATTTG
>QVNW01001557.1:0-18532 GCA_014825475.1 Pseudomyrmex flavicornis
TATATCACAAAATACTTACTTATTTATCTTATCTCAATCGGACTTAAAAAATTAAAAAAAGTACAATTTGTAAATACTATAATTATAAATAACACAAATTTAATAAGTATTTGACTGTGCAATTTTGTTAGATAATATTGTTTTTTATCAAATATAACGCGCTCGCGAGCGTTAAATATTCCGTAATGTAGCAAATTTTATTTTATACAAAACCAGTTTACTTCACAATAAGACAATGACATTGTTCGAAAACTATTATGTATAGTTTTACAATATTGCTTGTTTTGATAGAATGATTAATACTAGATGTACGTTGATAAACATTATTTTCCTTGTATAATAAGATATATAGTAAAATAAGTTGTTGTAAATAATGTACATGTAGCTATATACATTTTTTGGACTTAGGAAGAACTATAAAATACATTATATTATAATATATAATATACATTATATACATTATACATTATATTCTAATGCGAAAACTTATAATCACGTTTATATATCTTTATATATCCTTAGTTATTAATATTCCATTGAGATAGAGAGAGATTCTCCTTCAAATATGACAAATAGAAGATTCCACTCACAAGTGGAAAACTATTGGAATGTACATGCAGAAATGTGAATACACAGTACGCTATAGTATACACAACATATTATGGAAGCAAGTATTAAAATATCTACAAAAAAAAGATATTATATATTATATTTGTACGTTTCAGAAAACAAAATATCCTATTGTATTGTAATAGAAAAATAATAATAATCCTTATAATATTTGTTAAAAAAAATATTAATTAGCTGCTCTATTAATTCATTAGGTATTCATTAGGTACTTTTTGCAAAGATCGACCAATTATTATAATATAGTTTCTAGATATTTCAAGCTTTTTCAGTTATTTAATTTATTTATAAGAATAGATTTTTTTTTAATTTCATGTTACGTTAGAGTACAAAAAAAAATTCTTCAAAGAGAGAAGTAAAACTCTTAGCAATTATCTAGTTGTTCGAACGTTACAATTTAAAAGTTTGCTCGATTTGCATACACAGTTTTATTTATTTCCATATTATTTTCTAGTATATATTTGTTTTCTAAGACATATAGTTGGAAGTAGTAGTTTCCCTGAGTTTACAATTCTATAAACAAGTTTAAATAGAACAAACATTTGTACAAATTTCAACATTGATTTTCACAATTATCTTGTCCATTTGCTTGACTAGTTTTCATATATATTTGTTAACTTAAAAACTGTATATGTTAAGTAATTTTGCATACAACATAACTTCTAGTTGCTGCAGCTATCTTGGATTATGATGTTAGGAGCAAATATCGAAGAGCAATATGAATTTATTATTTTTATCTGAGATAGAAACTATACGTATTATTTTTCAAAAGTTGATTTAAGATAAAATACATTTTTAAAATTATTTTTATCAATATTTCATCAATCTTGTACTTGCTATATAAGCACTGAATATAAGCTCATCAATATCTGTATTGTTTGTTTGTTTGTTTTACGATTGCACTGCTGGTAAATACATGTTTTCAATCATAATTTCGCGTTCACGATGCAACTTATTAACATACGTAGATATTCTATTATTATGCGTGGTTGAGTTAGGTTTTTTTGAATTTCGCATCTTGACACTTCTCTGTAAATCAGGATAACATTTTTGATAATATAATATTGCGCTAAAAAAATGCCAAATGCTGAACTCAGGCCACAGTACGTCGGTAAAGTACACACAAGTATTGGAGATCTAAAACATAAGATTTTGATTACACATATATATATAAAAATCCGTTTCAACCAGACATAAAAAAAAAAACAACCATGCAGAACATAAAAAAATATTTTCGTACTTGCCACATGAGGAAATCACTAAGTCGTACTTCTCCCGAAGTACGGATTAATAAATCTGGATTTGGAGAATTGTAAGTATATAAACAATCGGAAATCAAATTTTCGCTAATGTCTTCTGGCAAGATATCAGCATGTTGTACTCCTTTTGCTATATCCTTAATAGCATGAGTTATTTCATCTCTTGCTACAGAGATATTACAACAGTATTACAAAAATGTTTATATCATTTGAATAAAAATAATAATTTCTGTTCATATTTAAAATGAAATATATCAATAAAACATAAGTATTATAAACTTATTATTTGATATCATACTTACATGTATAAGCAAAAGCAACATTTAAAAATGATTTGTTATTATTTTTAGTAACAATCATAGCCTCAGCCACCAATTTACATATATCTTTTGGAAGTAAAGATAAATTGCCAATCACACGGACGCACACTCCTTTTTCCTTTAATTTATCTCTAGAGAAACATTGTATATGTAAGTGAGAGATCTAAAATTATGTGATGTAACATTTGATTTAAAGTCTCATACATACTTCTCTTCTAAAAGACGCTCAAACTTTTGCTTGGCAAGTTCCATAAGTCCATCAACTTCTTCTTTGCTGCGTTTAAAGTTCTCTATACTAAAAGCATATACAGTAACTTCCATAACACCAAGATCCATGCACCAATTTAATGTTTCAGATAATTTATCAAATCTAGAAAATAGAACATAAATCAGTTAAGTGAACTAGCGTATTTAAAATAATCTTTTCAAGATTTACATACCCTCTTGCATGTCCTTCTACTTTTGCTACATTTTGTTTATTTGCATAACGTCTGTTGCCATCCATTATAAATGCTACATGCCTGGGCACATGGCCAGTTCTTAGAATTTTTAAGATTAAGGATTGAAACCAGTTCATGGTGCGTTCTCTTATCCATGACATTGTACTTCGAAAATATACAGTTTGTTACAACTGAATCCTGCCAATTTTTTCCTGCTATAGACTAGCTCGCTATTTCAAGCAAACAACACAGTTAGCTAGTTAGCTATTTACTGGTGAATATGTGCAAATACGATACCCCTTGAAGCAACAGTGACGAATGATAGCTGTATAATCAGCTGTTATCACACTCATCACTTCGGTTATCGGTCTAACCTTGGTACTGGTTAAAAGAACTATTAATGACACAATGCGTCGCTTCCACAAGCTTCATGACAACGTTCTTATCTATTCCACGTGTATTTTAGCAACGACGAAATAGTTTGGATTTTTTTGACTGTTGAACAAGGTGTCTTCACGGTCGTCAAAGATTTCCCGATAAGCGTTAGCTTAAACGTCTTAGCGAGAGGCTATTATTTCTTATCTATCAACCCTTAAGCCGGATCAACTGCAGTGAACTTTCGACAGACATTTCTATCTTCGCCGGTCATCAAGATCTCCGTCAACGATCACCGACAAGAACCGGTGTCATGCTCGACGATGTTTCAAGAAAGCTTTGTGATGCGTCATGCGATCGTGTCGCGACTTATGCACGAACATGTGATCTCTCTCGTTGGTTATTACCAATCGCCGACAACACAGCCACGACCGCCATGTTGAACACTGTTTCGCCCGTAGATCCCGTAATCCGCGACAAATGTTTCTACAAAGCGAATAAAGTACATTACAAACACATGTTATAGAAATAGAATCTCGTGTAAGTCAGGTTTGCAAACACGAGTGGTATCGCAAAATACGTATTTGATAATGATACGGCTTTGCGAAATAATGCAATTTCGACGCATAAACACGTACAAGCTACGCGCGCAACTTCTGTGAATCGGTTTCTATCGATTTCGATGATTGCGCCAATAAGAGTAACGATGCAATTTTCCTTGTTTGCTTGCTTTATTTTTTCACAAGTTCATTCAATGTCACAAGCAGTTATAATGAGAGAAAAGAAATGTCTTTTTAAGATATCGTACAAAATTTACGCATAAATTTCTTACACAATTCGGACATATCGCTTGCTGGCGCACACAATTAGGAAGAAGGTCCCACTACGTGTTTCTGTCTTACCTATTTTGTATACACACTCTCTCTCTTCCTTGTTCTATATGCAGGTAAACGCGATTTTGCAGTTTATGTAGCAAATATTAATGTCACCGCGCGATGATTGTACGTATCAAAACTGTACAGCAGCGCGAACAATAGGAGCGACAACAGTTTCCTGTTTCGTACAGTTTTAATACATAACTTTTCAATTGCAATCCCTCTTTGTCGATCGAACGCGACAGACGCAAATTTTATCGCAAATATATCTTTCATAAATAGTTTCTATTTATTTTCACAAGAAGAATATTAGGATATTCCAGAAACAAATTATACAATATCAGCATACTCAATTGCACGTTTTGTTGTTCTTGAGATCGTACATCTATTAAATAAACTACAATAAAATTCTGCTCTGTTTAAGTCTGCAAATTCAATACTTCATTAGCAAGACGTGTTTTCAAACATGCCGCGTTCAATGATGGATTCATCGCTTCGCCGATAGATTCTCAAATGACGTAATCGCGACCAATCGCCATCTTTTTGTGGCTATCAACGCGAGATTTTACGCTAGACTCGATGGCAATCAGGCGATTTGTTTTACGAGAAAAATCTCGAATCATATGAATTTTTGACGTGTATGTGAAAAATCGGTGCGATGTCGCGAACAAAAAGTCCGGGCTCCGCATGGCACAGCTTACGCGCCTGTCCGTAAGACGGCGCGGCGCGTCGTCATTGGGGAACTATTTTTCGCTGCGAGTAGGCCGCTATGCCATCGGCCATGCGCGCATCGGTCACAAGCAGACCAAGAGGATAGAGAAAATGAACGCTCTGGAGTCGCGAATCGAGCGATAAACCCAATGTTCTGTCGTCATTGTGAGTGATTAGAAATCGATTAGATCGGTCGAAATGGAAACTATTGTGTCCAGGAACGAGTCTGGAATCATAACAGGTAACGTAGAGCACCGTATCGCGAGCAGCGCGAGTGCGTATATCACTGCGTGCCGTGTATGTGTTCGCTGCATCTCTGAAGCACCCCGTGTTCTTTCGTTGCAGAATTGTACTTCCTGATCACGAAATTTTTGGCGGGTGGACCGTGCAAGAAGACTGCCGCGGTAAGTGCGAGAACTCGATCTGTGGTCGGATCTCGAACCGTCTGTACACGCACACGCGACTGTAACGCGGTTTGTTTCAGGTGCTGAAGCAAGAATTGGAACACACTGAGGTAAAGCGATCGACTGAGCTGACACTGTATACAGCGTGAGTGGCGGACCACATGGTTCGCACGTGGTTTCTGCTTGTCAAAACATTAGAATTCCAAGGTCGCTGACCTTGGTGATAGTCAAGTATCGGCGGTCGATCGCCGATCGCGCGATCGGATCTGTCGATCGTTTGCCGATCCGATCGGATCGATTCGTTTCTCTGTGAATCGCCCTTGCTTCGATTTTAAATCGCCCCTCTTTGTTCGCAGGTGTTACCTCGACGTCTTGACTGGGAAGGACATGTGCATGGTCAAACATTCGAGGAATTGGTAAGTATGATATACATGGCGGCATGGCGATCGGCATATCCGGCGGATATGCAGCTCGGCTCGTTCCCGCGTTCGGGCGTCCTGCGGAAAACATTGCCGTGTCCGCGTCGCGTCATAAGGTGGTTCGATGAAATGTGCCGAGCGCATCGGGTACCCCCGTCGATTTCGAGGGGGGGTTGCTCTACCCTCTTTGTATCCCACCGTGACTGCCCTCCTCTTCCGTGATTCCTCTCGCGTCGCTCTTCTCTCACGCTATCTTTATCTCGCACAGTGGCTGTTCGCCGTACTCCCACCGCCGCTCGCGCTCGGCCAATCGGTTCGCGTTTCCGGCCATTTCGCGCGAGCTGATCAATGAATATAGACGCCTGTGGCGTATTTATAGAAACTGGTGTCGTGCAATTCGTGCTTATTGGTTAGCTTATGGCACACCAGCGCCACAAAGCTCCACTTATGGGAACTAGTCATTCTAATTTTTCGCGCCAACTGAGAAATTTAAAGATTTGTACATCATCTTTATAGCGAATGTTTCATATTATCACAACAATGTGTATTTTTTAGGAGAAAAAATATCCTCACATTAAACCGGATCATTTGTTGCAAATATGTGCGAGAATTGGACCGGTGTTAGAGAAACAGGTGCCTCCTTGTGTTCCTGGGGCAATATCGCTTCTGGGAGCAGGCAGGCAATCTCTGCTGCGTACTCACGAAGGTATAATAATATAAACATTTATTCTAATATTTTTATTACAAGTGTTTAGTTATATGCATTGTTTTTGTAATAAGTTTTAAAATTAAAAAATAAAATCTTTTGTTTTTTGTTTTGTTTTTTTTTGTTTTTTTGTTTTTTTAGATATTACACGTTATGTACGCAGCGTCGTCTATTGTTCCGGAAGATTTGGTGGAAAACCTTTCCTGGAACGACCTGGTATTTTGTCAGTGCCTAATATAAGTAAGAAATTGATAAAAATTTTATATAAGCAAACTATTTTTACTCATACGTTCTAGTACAATAATATTCTAAACACTTTTTTTTGTATAAACTAGTATATAATTTTGTCGTGCATATGTTTTTGTCCAATAGTACGTGTACTTCAGGGACGTGAGAATTCTGGCCCTTTAAGCCGAAGAGAGGCGATTTCGCCAAAGTTTTATAACAAGATGCAAATGTATCGACATACATTAGGCCATTTATCGGCGGTATATTGCGTTTTGTTTGATCGCACCGGCCAGTATATTATAACTGGAGCAGATGATCTACTTGTCAAAGTTTGGAGCTCAGTTGATGGACGATTACTTGCTACTTTTCGAGGTGCATCTGCGGAAATTATGGACATTGCAGTGAACTTCGATAATACTTTGTTGGCAGCAGGAAGTTTAGATCGAATATTGCGAGTCTGGTGTTTTCAGACAATGTCTCCTGTGAGTGACACTAAAAGATGTTGAATATTGGTTTTATACACACATAGCTACGTAATATAATCATGTTTTTCTTAAATTATATTTTCATAAAGGTGGCAGTTTTGTCCGGACATTCAGGCATGATTACGTCCGTCAAATTTTGTCCAATAGCTTGCAATGGTATTTACTATTTGGTCTCTACTAGTACTGATGGATCCGTAGCGTTTTGGTCTCATACAAAGAAACTGAATGAAAGAGCAGTATTTCAGTAAGTTTGCTTGATTGATGTTTACATACGCGAGAATGTTTTTTCTTTCATACATTATAGCTGGAAAGAAGTAACATTATTTAGAAGTTTAGCGTATTATTTAGTATCTTCTATGTATAAACATAACAAATATTTTTATATACAATATTGATCGCAATATTGATCTATTACAGGTCAAAACCTATTCAGTACAATGAGAAAATGAGACCTGGTCAAGCACAGATGATTTGCGCGTCTTTTAGTCCTGGTGGTGCGTTTATGGCAGCTGGATCTGCTGATCATCATGTTAGAGTTTACGCAATGTTGGGTGACGAAGGTCCACGCAGAGTCCTCGAAGTCGAAGCGCATTCTGATACTGTTGATAGCATCCAATGGGCTCACGATGGCTTAAAATTTATTTCCGGTTCTAAAGACGGAACTGCAAATGTATGGCATTTTGAGCAACAGCAATGGCAACATAAACAATTGTTTATGACAACTAAACTTCCCGGGTATGTTAAACTTTCAATTTTTATTTGACAAAGTTTTCATGAATAAAAAAACTTGTATATACTGTAAATATGTTATATTTTAAATATTTTATTTTTAATTTTACAGAGAACCAGAAACGGATGATGACTCGAATAAGAAAGCGAAAGTAACTATGGTATGTTGGGATGTGAGCGACGAATTTCTTATTACAGCAGTGAACGATTATTCGTTAAAAGTATGGGGAGCAAAGTCAGGCGAACTAATGAAAATTTTACGCGGACACAAAGACGAAGTGTTTGTATTAGAATCACATCCAATAGATCATCGTGTAATACTTAGTGCTGGTCACGATGGACAACTTATTATTTGGGATGTACTAAATACTGAACCGATAGCGTGTTTCCAAAACTTTGTCGAAGGTCAGGGAAACTGTGCTGTCTTTGATGCAAAATGGTCACCGGATGGTACGATGCTCGCTGCGACAGATTCTAATGGTCATCTTTTGATTTATGGATTTGGATCTGGAGTCGAGAGAATGAAAATTGTATGTGTGTCGTGTTGATAATTTTATTTATACTTGTATACTCTGTCTCTTTTTACAAATGTTTAACTTTTTAAATTATTTGCAGATACCTAAGGAATTATTTTTCCACACGGATTATCGGCCGTTAATCAGAGATGCGAATAATTTTGTTCTTGACGAGCAGACACAAACAGCGCCGCATTTAATGCCACCACCGTTTTTAGTGGATGTAGACGGAAATCCTTATCCTCCAGCACTGCAGAGATTGGTTCCGGGAAGAGAAAATTGTAGAGGCGAACAATTGGTACCGAATATTGCAGTTGGTGCTGGTGGTAAGACAATTGTTTGTACATGATGTTATATGATATAAAAAATTAATTCAAAACATTCATGCACATCTTAACGAGTGAAAAGAAGTATTACACAGAATAGTTTTTCAAACAACAGAAAAAATATTAGTTTTGTTTCTATAATATAAATTATTGCTATTTTATTATCTTATATTAATTTTTTATTTGTAATAGATTAAACATAAATGCATGTTACACACAGGAATGCAGGAAGTTATAGAAGGTCTTCCAGAGCAAGAGCCAAGATCTAATATTGATCAACTGATTGAAGAACTCGCTCAGAGGCGCAATATTGGTGCTGATGGAGAAGCCGCCGGTGTTGGCGAAGATAGAGAGAATAATGTTGCGGAACAACACTCAGTCCATAATCGTCAATTAGCGAGTCCTCGCGCGAGCAGAGCTGGTCTGAGAAGAGAAGGTAATGTCGAAGGCGTTCGACAAAGTAGCGGCAATTGGCAAAGGGATAGTACAACGCCTTGGAACAAACCTCTTCTCGCGCGTGCCATGAATCCAGCTGTTAGAGAGACTCAAACTAAAACGACGTAAGTATGACGAGTTCTCATCAATTCTCTTTGCTCAGCAGATCAACATTAATGATGACAAAGAAAAAATATTTTTATCCTTTTCCTATTTGATTCTTTTATATATATATATAAAATTTGCATTTTTTTTAAGTCACGAAATAGCCAATATGGAATTAGAATGCTGGCGACGGGAAATGAAACGGCGGCCGCAGCCTACATCAAGCACTGCCACGAATCAAAACAACATGGCAAATAAACTCGCAACTCGTAAATGTAAAAGAACCACTAGACATCATTACAGAACTAGAGCAGCGCGCGGTGAAGAACAAGAGGAAGAAGATTATGAGGTACCTCACAGAAGCCATGTTTAATATCGATAAGTATTAACTCGTGAATAATTTTACTTGTTGTCGTAACAAAAGATAGGAAGCTTTTCAAGGTTTTACAATAAATTAAGCGTTGTAATATCTTGCATTTTTACAGAATGATAATGGTGTCACGTCGGCGACTTCTGTCAGTAACAGCAATGACTCCACTGCTCAGGAAGAAGATTTGTGTTCCTATAGCAGCAGCAGCAGCAGTACAGAATCAAGTACTGAATATTCCGATTGGATCGCAGATCATGGACCAAGTTTAGAACCTCCTAAACGTAGTAAACGTAAACCAGTGAAAAAACGGTCTCTTACACCACCGAATGACACAGATCGAAGACGCAGTAGACGTCCTAAGAAACAAGTACGTTTCTAACATTTATTTTAATCAGCAATTTATTTTATCGAAGCTTTCACCTTTCTTTTGTTCAATAGGAAATAGCGATAGCTAATGGTATTCATGAAGTTCCTGAAGTTTACCGACCGTCAGAGTGGCTTACCGAAGTTATACCGAGGAAAGCACCTTATTATCCACAGATGGGCGATGAAATCGTATATTTCAGACAAGGTCATAAATTCTATTTAGATGCAATTAGGAATAAAAAAGTGTATGAGCTTAGTCCGCGATGTGAACCATGGACCAAAATGACCATTAGAGTATGTTTATTTGACATTCTAATGATTGAAAACAGAGCTTTAATTATGTAAAAAACAATTATATTTATATTTATTTCTATTTGATATTTTTAAAGAGTTTGTATACACACGTGTATATCACTTGATTGAAACATTCTATTTTCTAGGCGCAAGAGTATGTAAAAGTAGTAGGTATTAAATACGAGATAAAGCCGCCTCGTTTATGTTGTTTAAAATTAGCGTTGATGGACGAAGATGGCCGGCTTACTGGACAGAATTTTACCATCAAATACCACGATATGGCTGATGTGTTGGATTTCTTAGTGTTACGTCAAACTTTTGAAATGGCCTTAGCGCGAAGTTGGTCCGAAGGAGAAAAGTTTCGTTGTATGATCGACGATGGTTGGTGGATGGGACAAATTGTTGGAATGGAACCATTAGATGAGGAATTTCCTGATTCATTCTTTATGTGCTTTCGCGTCAGATGGGACAACGGAGAATACGAACGAATGAGTCCTTGGGATCTCGAACCCATTGATGAAAATAGTAAGTTGTTTCGTTTGTGTAATCTATTTTGAAAATGAGAAATTAGTTTGCTTTTTATTTCTTAATTATATTGAGTCATTAAGTGAAACCTGATATATATATATATATATATATGCCATACTATTTGCTTGTTCAGGACTTCCTGTTGAAGTCGGTGGTGCAGTTCCCGTTTTACCTGAGGAAAGACAAGCAATATTGTATCAACCTCATCCGGAAGAGTGGCCTATGGGTGACAGAGAAGAGACTTGTCGTCGAATAATACGTGGTCTGGATCAGATAATGAGCCTCGCAATTGCAGAACCGTTTGTGGCGCCAGTGGATCTCAGTCTTTATCCATCTTATGCCTTAATTGTGCAGTATCCGATTGATTTATCGACTATAAAAGCTCGTTTTGAGAATCGTTTCTATAGAAGAATCACGTCGGCACAATTTGATGTTAGATACTTAGCAGCTAATGCTGAACAATTCAACGAACCGCACAGTCATATAGTGAAAAAGGCGCGAATAGTCACCGATTTGTGTCTGCGTATAATAAAGTATGACTATTTTTACTGACTAGTTTGTTTTTCATTAACAGATTTATAACATCTTTTTATTATTCATCAATTGGACTTCATATAACAGATATAAGCTGAGTTTTTTTTGTTGATATAGGGAACCTACCGATATAGATGTTCCGGCGGTATATCATCAATTGAACGATACATACCATTCTTCAGATTCTGACTTAGATATAGAAAATAAACCATCAACGAGTAAACAAAAACCAACATCAAGTAGAAAGTTACGCTCGCAAGATTTGGCACAAGACTGGAAACTAGCGTGTCGTCATTTGTTGGAAACTCTGTGGCAGTGCGAAGATTCAATTCCTTTCAGGTAAGCTGCAAAGAAAAACTTTTTCACATGATTACTTTTTAGTTGAAGAATCAATTATCAAAGATAAGCGATTGTTTTGTAGAGAACCAGTTGATAGATTGGAACATCCAGAGTATCATCAAATAATAGACACACCAATGGACTTACGCACTGTTAAAGAGGATTTACTAGGTGGTAATTATGAAACGCCATTGGAATTTGCCAAAGACATGAGATTGATATTTATCAATAGTAGAAATTATAATACAAACAAACGTTCAAAGGTAGGTTTGTGCCATGTCTTCTTTGTTTATATATTTTGCAACATTTTTTTAAGAGTCTATTTTTTACACAGATATTTTCGATGACAGTGAGATTATCGGCTCTGTTTGAAGAACAAATGCGTTCTGTACTTTCAAGTTGGAAATCCGCGCGTAGACGTAATAATAATGCAAAGTCAAAAGCAAAAAAGAAAGGAAAAACGCAAAAAGGAAAACATAAATTAAGCAACGGCACAGGTTGGTATTTATTATTGCATTGTACAAATGTGTGAAAGATAAACTCCAATACAATACAAAAGTATTGTGAAACTTTATTTTTTACAAAAAATACAAACTTTTATTTAAACAAAAAATATATACAGTATAACTTAATATATTTTCTTGAAAACTGAATATTTCTGATAATATCAATTCTTTGTGTAGGACATCCAAAATCGAAGTTTACTCAGAGCGATGATAATTTAGATAGTGAAGATGACGATGATGAGGGTAAAGAACAAACAAAGAAACATTCTGATATATCCGCACCTGGTACGAGAGTCTATCTTTCTAAATTAACACTATATATCATTAGTGTGCTAAATATCCAGATATATTATTAAATATAATAAGCAGATATATTCTATATTTACTTATTATATTTCTTAGTTATACTTTGTGTATAATTTTTATTATTGTAATAAAATAATTAATCCTAATAATAATTTCTTGAAGTAATAGTTATATAATAGATTGAAATTTATGTTAACAGTATTATAAAAGATCACATCTTCGTCGTTTTATGATCATGTTAAAATTTAAAATTAATATCAATTATCATCATTTTTCTGATTTTATTTTAAGTATTATTTTTAGGACCTTCTCGAATGACAAACGGTCACACGAGGCGATCCAGTTCTCGGCCAATGTTAAAACTACGAATTTCGAGGTCAACTGTGTCGAAAAAAGCAGAAGACAGTTACAGTGATTCTGATGCAACGACAGCAGATGTCGAAAGTAGTGACAGTGCTCCTGTTCGACGGACTAGAGCAAGGATGGCAGTGCCTAGTGTTAGTGCCGACACTGATTCTGGTGATGATTACACACCTAGCGGTCGTGGCAAGCAGGTTCGCAAGAATCGCGGTAAAAATATTAAGAACGGTAAACAGTTCAAGTCTAAAGTAAAGCCAAACGTTATTGTGGACGATGATGATGACGATGACGACGAAGAATATGTTGCGGAAAGCAAAAAGAACGAAGATGAAGAAGAAGACGAGCAGTTTGTCGTGGCGGACTCCACGGAAGAAGAAAGTGAGGACGAAAAAGTCGTCAGAAGAGACACTAGATCGCGAAAGCTAGTAACCGTGAAAGAAGAAAACCAAAAGTATACTGCTAATAATAAAAAGAAAAAAAGCGACACCGAAAGTGAAAATGATGATGAAGAAGAACAAGATGAAGATGACGAAGAAGAAGAAGAAGAAGAGGAAGAAGAAGAGGAAGAAGAAGAGAAGGAAGAGCAGTTACAATACAAAATCAACGATCAGGAATCAGACGACAGTGACTATTCATATAAAAGATTGCGCTCGCGCAGACGGAATCAAAAAAATGCAAAACAACAGCAACGCAGTAGGCGAGTCTCGGCTCGTAAACGTCCTCGTTACAACGAGGAAAGTGATGATAGTGCCGCACTACCAGTGAGGAATCGACGTAAGATTGTACGTCGCTCTTACGCTGAGGAAAGCGACGAGAGTCTACCAGAACCTGGCATTAGCATAAGTAGCAGAGGTCGTATACGTAAAATGACACCACGTGCCCGCGCTTATCTTCTAGAGTCACCCTAACAGCATCTCTTGTGTTAATAGACATCATCACACACATGTACCTTAAAAAAATTTTTTTTTTTTGTATAAATCTTATAAAGACCGTATATCCCATATTAGAAACCAAGATCACAATATTACGATCAAAGAAAAGAACGGATTTATCTTCTCGATCTCACAACTTCATGTTCGGCTTTTTTACGATTTAGTTGCGGCACACGAATCTCTAATAAGTAATGATAGTATATTTCTGATAAAGATACAATCTTTGGAAATTGACAAAATAGAGACATAAATAATTCTTATTACTTTTTTTGTCTTCATGTAAACTTGTTACATTTATACATAAAAGATTGAGATCGTCGTATCGTAGGACGAAAAAACGTGTTAGACGTTTCTGATGTGGAGTACTTTCGGTTTTACTGAGCGGGTTGTTCTTAAGAAGGTTTTTTTATAATTTATCTATCATTTTTTTCTCTAGTATAGTGGTACAAGCGGAAACAGTGTAAACGTCACATGCAATACTTTTTGATATTTTGATAGTCATTCTGTACCATTTTGTTTACAGCTTCATTTCAACTAGATTTATATATAAAGTTTTACTACTTGCTCTAATTATATAGAAACATTCTATATATAATATATATAACTTGTTGTTGTGTACAGATATAAGTATTTTGTTATTCATCTTAAACAAAAGTAAAAACCTATTTCTGAAGAGATATGAATCTTAATTGTACAATTGCTTCCATTGATTTCAAAAGTTAAGTTGACAAATGAAATTTTCATGCTATATGATTATAAGAGATAACACAAGAATTGATATTACATCATGTTATTTCATAAGACAAAATTTGGTCTCGTGAAAGAAACGAAGCAAGGTTGAATAGTGCACTTATAAAATTTTATCAAGTTGTCATTTTTAAATACAAGTCTTCTTTCCGTATTATTATTATTATTATTATTATTATTATTATTATTATTAACTTGGAAAAACTCAAAGAGATCAGAAAATCTGTTTCTCAGATTTAAGTAAAAATCTATATAAAATATACGTTGTATTGTGGAAACCAATATAAATTTCTTCCACTTATCATAAAAGATTTTTAAGAAAAAAATAAGCGAAATACTAATTATAATACAGTTTTGACATGTTGGCCAAATAAATAGGTCTTATGCAATTCGATAGAACACACAACGGCTACCTCTGGACAGCGGATTTCTAAGTCTTTAAGTTCCTGCGCACCTGCGCGTTACAGTCATATTGAATTATATCAGAAACAGGAAAATTTCTAAAATTCATGTTAAATATAAGTTTTTCGAGTCTGTTTTTTGATAGAAAAGTACTTTCGGAAAATCTAAAGAAAAAAACTATTCAGTTTATGAACTAGTAAATATTTGTGAATCTCAATATAAAGTATCATAAAACTTATTTTAAGTAAAAATAAAATATATGTAGACTAAATTATATATATTATATATATTATATATATTATATATATTATATATATTATATATATAATATATATATATATATATATATTGCACTAACTAATGTGCTCTATGGCTAATAAACCCACTTTAATTGATAATTTCTTTATTGTAACGTGGATTAGAGAAAGATATATATAAGCTCTCGCTTTTTAACGTCAATTCAATATGGTTGCAACAAATATTCAAAAGTTTGTTATCGCAAATGATATTTGTAACAGCGACAACGATCTATTTTTCATAGCAAAGAATAAATTTATCTGAATGATGAAAAACAGGGAATAAGAAGAAAAAAATTTTAATATCTTTTCTTTTTTGTTTTTCCTTTTTTTTCCCTACTGTTTTTCTGAGAATCCGTTAGAAGCACACTGTTTTCGCTTTGTCATAATTTTGTTTAAGTTTACCGCACATCACTTATAGAAAAATGAGTCCACATGCGTGTAAATATTACATTGCATTCGCTCAAACATCATTTTCTTTCTTAATATCAATGTTGTTACAATAAAAAACAATGCGAGTTGTATGTATATGATATTCATAGTGCGTGTGCAAAATAACAATTTTTTATATAGAATTTGTATATCTGTTACGAATGTAAGAGAACTCTGCGGTCTCGCAATTTTAACGAAGTTTTTCACGGCGATATATAAACGTTTTTCAGGTTTATATAATACAGACTTGAACCGATTACACATTATGTAGCTGATAAAAAATTATCAGAAGACAGTTATATGCAATCACCAAATTATAACATTCTGTATCAAGACACTTTCACACCATCCGAAGTCTTGACTGTCTCGAGCCATTGTGATATTAGTTTAAGATCAGATATTGTAAATTATCGCTATTGTAAATTATCGATGATTAGAATTATAATGGATATTTTTTTAATAACTTAAATAAGAGAGTCATATATCACATGTAGACTCGATGCATCTAGCCTTCAATTTAAATAAATTTAACCATGTTAACTTTGGTCTCACACTTTGTAATTACAAATTAATATTCTGACTTCAGATTGTCCAAAAAACGTTATAATTTTCATGTAATATAAAAGACTCCCTGAACGTGTATACAAAACTTAATACAAAACAATGTTTTTATGTACAGTCTGACATTCTGTTGAAATCAGCGTGCTTTGTTACATATAAATACATATTCTTTAAAGCCCACCGCGTAAACACAATAAAAAAAAAATTAAATTGTTTTATATACGTCTATTTGTATACCATTACTTGTTCCATTAATTTTGAAAAGTGAAAATAATGTCAATTTTCTTGAGGTTTTCTCTGCAAAACTTTATTTAAAAAATTCATAATTTGCTATGTTCAAAGTTTGCTGCACGATTTAATGACTTATACATTTTCAAAATTTTTGGATTATGTAGTTACATTGAATCCTTCAATATTTCCTGTGTGCGTGTGGAGCATTAAGATTTATAAAGTTTTAAAAGCTCAAGAGTTTTCAAAACCTTAGGTGTGTTTAATACGTATATATTGATAGATTTATCATTAAAGTTTTGTTTTAATAGATTGATACATATATTTGACACACACTCTCTCTCTGCCTTCTAACATGTACATGTATACGTATAGATGTACTAAAAAAAAAATGTCATTGTTAAACGGTTGAAGGATATCTAACAATATCTTAAGGAATAATTGGGAAATAAAAAACCGTCTTCTTAAAGCTTCATAATATGTTTATACGGTATGAAATATTTTATTTTAATATTTCGTTTATCTATACACATCTAAATAAATAATACGAATATTATACGAAAAGACGATGTTACGCGATATCGTGTTTATTTCAATAATAATTTATACTTTTATAAAAATGGCAGCCATAATTTTTTGGTGACGAGATTTTATAATGAGAGTACATATTGTTGAGATAAAATGGACAATCGCAATTGTTTTCAGTAATATTACGTGTGATTCCACTTTTGGAAATCCGAAAGTCTCGTTCTACATATATTGTCCGTACACAATTCTTCTATACTTCTATTTTTTGTTATCTAGTTTAAAAGAAAAAACATTTTAATTAATGACTATCTACGGAAAATGGATGCATAGTTAGGAAATTTACTGTTTCTTACTTTGCGAGAAATTGCTATAGAATGTTGGAATCTTCCAGTATGTGTGCGTGTATGTATGTATAAAAACAATATCATAAAAGCTCAAGTTTTTCGACAATTTCAGAATTAACACATCATGTGAAACATATCTCATTACTTACAACAGAAGTATAGGATGTAACAAAACTATAAATTTAACATTTAAAATGCACTTCTGAGCTTGAAATGCAAAATAAAATTACACTGAATATCTATTCAGGATATGTTTGAACTTCAACAAAGAAACATTTTTTTAATTAAACAAGATAAACTTTACTCTTTTCGAGTTCATTTGAATCAAGCTCGCTTAGTTCGTACCTAACCCTTTGCACTCGACCGGCGCCACTACGGCGCCCGGCCGGCTTGAGTGCAAAGGGTTAAATCCTTTCGTAATCAATTCTATCCCACGGAATGCCACAATCTGGTGAGAGATACTCAGGCAGAAGATGAATATTGCTCCTTTAATCTATGGAACTCTATCTCCTTTTGCAAGTACTCCTTGACAAAAGGATGTTCCAAGTGGGAATCTTTCAATTGACTTAAGTAACGATTTGCTACTTCCGGTGGCTTGCCCATATGCTGCGACAAAACTATCATATTGATCAAAGTATCTGGATTATTACTATCTTTGTCTAGCGCTTCTTGCAAAGCTGTTTCTGCTTCTTCATATTTAGCTTGTCCAATAAAACAAGTAGCTTGACCATTTAATAACATACTTGTACTCGAGTGTTTGTCAATCATTTCCTGAAATAATGATTTTATTCAGTATAAACTTAAAAAGAATATTTAAACAATTATAATGATAAACGTCTTATTATTTTTTTACTTGGAAGATGTAATAAGCATCTTGCAACTTGTCACCACCACTAGTTATGTTTATCCATGCCTGCGCAAGTTGAGTTAGAGTAGCATCATCATCTTTCTCCTGCATTGCCTTCAGTTCCTTACGAGCCAGATCCAAACGATCCATCTTGAGATATATCTGTAATGTCAATGCCATGCACTCCAGATGATCCACATCATGTAGTATTCGAAGAGCAGCTTCTAGGTTTTTTTCATGGTAATAAATGGTAGCAGCCACGATCAAAAAATTGTGATTATCAAAGTTTGGATGGCTAGCCTCCTTATCAAGATCTGCCACTATAATTTCTCGACGATAAGGATTGGCAAAATAATCAGCTAAAATCTTTAATGGTTGTAATTCCACTGGAGATGAATTGTTAATTTCATCTAACACTACTCTGAACTTTCTTTGAGCTATATATGCACGATAAAGAAGCACGTCACGTTCCATAGCTATTTCAGGAGAAGATGGCTGCAAAAGAAAAAAGATTACATTAAATACCATATATTAATACATAAATAATAAAAAAATATGATCATGAAATAAAAAAGAAAGTTTATACTATAAAACATGTTAAATAATAGTATTAAAATATTTTTTTTTATACAATCTTTTTTTAAGTAATGATT
>QVNW01001558.1:0-14421 GCA_014825475.1 Pseudomyrmex flavicornis
TTTATATAACTTTTGCATAATGTTTTTGTATTGATAATTTATCGACAAAACATAAAACCGTGAGAATCTAACGCAGCAACATAATCCATCTCGTGTCCGATGCACACCGGTGTGCATCTTCCTCGTTGAAGCATTGATGCGTGCGATGCGGATGCGTCGATTTCGCGCGATATGCCAGGAACGCGATATAGAAGATGCAACGAATCCTTCGCGGATCATTGAGACGATCGAGAAAGGCTACTCGAGCTGGCTGCGAGTATTACGCAAGCGTCGGACGCGGCAAGTGGCGTGTCTATCACTCGACGTGCAATACACATGTACAAACACGCGGCTCGCAGCGCGCGCTAATATACACATACACGTGGAACATGATATTAAAGTTGTCTCAATCGGATTGAGAGATGCGTAACTCAATCTGTGAGATTTCCCTTCGCAATTGTGAACTTAAAATATATTCAATGTAACACACTTAATGGAAATCGAACTCGAATATTTAAATTAATTAATTTTTTACACGTTTGAAATACAATAAAGTGTTTGTATGTAATATTCGATCTGCGAAATGATCGGTTTTTTTTTTTTTTTTTTATCGAATAAAGAGCAGACCGACTTCACGTGCCAAATGTCGAACGCGCCCAAGTAATCTCAGCGCGCTCGACTTTCGTGCTCGAGCGGGCAATATTCATAGCTCGGCGCGAACGAGCTCTCTCCTCCGCGTCATTTACAAGCGGCAAGTGGTCCATCATAAATTTAGCGCGTTATCGCCGGCTGCGATCGTATTTATCTAACAAATAATTATTCCTGATTATCTCGCGGGTGATGCATGCCTCGGCAAACAGAGATCAAAGATACGGCGTCCGACACATCCCGTGGGCCTTTGTTTAACGCTTAACCAGCCGAAAGGTACCGGTTAACAATTTCGTTTTATTTACGATGTAGAGTGGCGGTGGTGGTGGAGATGGTTCGAAGCTTAGTTCGGTACGAGCGTGGGTGCGAAGGTTTGAGCGCCTATTACCATGGTTGCCCTTGGGGGTAGCCTATCCCCAATGTCTGCTGCAATCAAATTTTAGAGTTATTGCCACGTGACTCCACGTGGGCCAGTTCGGAGAGCAGTGTGGAGAGAAGGTTGGAAATCGACGCGTCACACACGAATCGTTCTTAAGTTAATTTTCGACGATGGCACGTGTGTCGGTCAGAATTCAAATAAAATTTTTAAAAGTGTGTTTAAAAAATAGCAAACTATACATACATACATAAATTCTCCTAGTTTCTGTGTTAATATTAATTTAAAATACATTTAAAATACAAAATGCAAACTTTCTTTCTTCGGTTACAAATTTCTTTTATATGTTTCAAATGCGATTTAAACGTTTTTCTATAAAAAAAAATGCTAATACAATCATCTGCGACCGAAGAACAGGATCTTATAATCCCGAGCGAACTACTGTTTCGAGATAAAAATGAAACGAGCGGACTGCGCGCGCTAACGATCGAGCGTCTTCAAGGGAAAACATATGCTCCGGTTTATTTGACAGCGCGAGGATTTGCAACGTCTCACGGAATCGTTATGTAACAACATCGAAGTGAGTTGTACGACAAATGTCGAAGGTATAGGCTCGAACTAAGTGAACCGTGAATCGACGGGATCAAACGGGCAGAGCGAACACCGGGTGGGGATTTCTCCTTTTTCTGTGCTGTGTATTCCGCCATTGTCGGTGGGACACCTTGGACGTCATGCCGCGGCTTTGTGCAACTGCACAAGACTCACGAGCAGCGATAGATCCAACGCTTTTCGGAAAATTGAATACGTGGGTGGCGGAGTCACTCCCCGAAATCCCAATCAACGGGGCCGGACCCCGAGAAGACGTGACCGCTCAGATCCACGTAAGATGATGATTAAGCAAGAAACGTGTTTGTATTTCACACACATGTCGCTAAATATATATTTACGTATCTCGATGCGTTTAAATAAGAAAAATAGACATAACGCAATACCACATGCGCAAAGTAAGTCTAATTATACGTAGAGACGAGTGAGAATTGAAGCGGTATTTTGAGAAACGAATTTCAGTTTTCCCCTCCGAATATATTTTCGGAATAAAAATAAACACACCTCTCTATCTGCTCGGCCCAGGACGTGGAAATAAATAGCGAACGATTTCCGGTTTACATTTGTTTTGTCTTGCGCGGAAATTTGTTCACCCCCTTCTTATAAATGAGCGGGAGATGCTAACAAATGGGGTGTTACGAGGCTGTTAAAAATCTATATCTTGAGAGATGACTGTGTTTGGTTAAGTCAACATGTGGAGACACTCGCTCGCATCATCCCCTATCGACGAGAGGCGTGGCTTGAAAAATCACGTCAGCTTTATCATCGCTGACTCGACGCCGAGATGCTGTTTCTTAAACAGCGGTAAGCGTCGACGTTCCTAGATACCGAGCTTGTCAAACGAACGAGGGAGAGCCGAGGGGATCGAATGGATAAATCGCTTGAGTCAGTAAAAAAAATGAGAGAATTATTTTAGGCCTTTTAAACACATTCGTATTTACATTCGCTTCAACTGTTAACAGTTCGTTCCGTCTGTGTTGCTCATTAATATATTAAAAGATTAAAACCACAAAAAAAGATTATTTTCACGAAGATATTCTCGCGCGCGCGCACATATGCACACACACACACAGGATCTTTCGATCGCAGATGTCCTTTCACGAAGGGAAGTGTTTAGCATACGAACGAAAGGAACGCGGCTTCTAATTTTCAGTTCGTCCCAATTCCCTCGTGAACGCCACAATGCTGCTCTATTTCCTTGACGCGTGCACAATCGCGTCACAATAATCCCGTTAGAAGACGCTTCGCTGGCCAGAAGACATCCCGCCGAGAGGATAAAAAGAGGGTGTTTCCTCGGTCGCATTCAATCGATATCACGATCTACTACGTTGTGCCCGCCTCAATTTTTCGCAAAATAAATTTTATCTCCCTATCGATCTGAAGTAAAGTTGTCGTAATGCCGACTGAAAAAGAGATGCGCCAACTTCAAAAATCCATTCACATCAATCAAATTACTCGAGAGAGGCGAATCTCGAAAGAATTTTTTGATCGGGATAATAAATGCGCGAAATAATCTAACAAATTTGACTCGAGGGTTTTGTGTTCTAATGCGCATTCAACGCGAGGTCACCGCCCCGATACACTTAGGTTACACTTTGTACATTGTTGAACGCGTGTAAAGAACGCGTTTTGAGAAGAGACGTCTAGGGATGTGGAGCTCTCTCGGACGAAAATTCACAGCGTCCGCATAATCCTTCCGCAGTAAATTACACTTTAAAGAAGACTTTCGCGGAAATCGGCCTGGAGTCGCATTAAATCCCTTATGTCCCGTATTGTGGAATTTGCTTGCAAACAAGATTTAGGGATTTGTCCAGCGGTCAGAAAAATATGATAAGCCTTTCGTTTCTGCGGTCGTCTCTTCTTCTCCCGAGCTCGCAGCTCTCAAACCCGATTCCTGCCGCTCCGCGTCGCCGTGTTTATGAAACGTAAAACCGTGAAAAAGCTTTCAAAGAGGATTTTCGAACGTAACCCGCGAAGATGGTCGCGCGAAGTGGATCGAAGAGAGGGGGATCATCACGGAAGCGCGAAGCGGAGGGAAAAAGAAGGGGCAGTCGAAGGATTCACCCTCTCTGTGTGTGTATGTGCGACTCGTTTACTCGCGATGGCATTTAAATGCGTTGTTCCCCGGAACATAATATTTTTAATCCACTTTTTTTATCGAATATCACGCACATTCAAGCCAATTCAGGAAATTCAATATACGATCGACGGTGTCGTGTTCCGGTGCCGCATTCGTATTATTTTCGCCGCGCGAGAAAGGATTACCATGAATGGCTGAATTTTTTAATCCCGACGGCACGGTGGTGGCGGTCTCTCGTGCGTGTAACCCGATACGCTCGATAGATTGAGGTTTATCGATCTTAAATTTCCGATACACCGTCGAAACTAGGTCGAGCATGCACACGCGGCGGCCGGTGCGCGGCGGCGTGTTGCATGGTGAATCTTCTTTTGCCGCGCGCAAGTGTTCCGGGTGGAACCCGAGAGCGCGCGGCCTTATTGAGGATTATCGTCGGCGAACGTCGATTAATGTCGCAGCGAAGGCCGCCGGTTACAAAGAATCTTGTTTAAGACCGACGGAATCGTCGCGTCTCCCGATTAAGCTCTCGCTTTTTAAACCGCAATTCCGTGTAATTCTCGTCGGATTATGTCCGTGTGTTTCAGCGTTTTACGAAACAACATTTTGCCATGGAAACGCGGAACAAATCGGAAAACGTGAAAAGGTCCGAGAACGTAAAAACGTCGAGTTAATTCGTCGTAATGACCTCCGGTCCAAATCCGACCTTCGACGACTCGATAATTCGTATAATTGCGACTTTGGACCGAAACTTTCAAATTAATGGTTATTTTCGCGATGGTTACCTGCCAGAGATGAATCGATGCCCGGATCGCCAACCTTCGGCACCGGGACTATTTATCACGCGGAGAGATACGTGACCGAGTCCTTAATTAAACCTATGCATACGGAATAATTAGAAATACCTCTCCTCGCGCGCTCGCTTCGTTCTAGGCAAACAATTTGTCTCGGAGTCGGTGTTAACGAGCGCCGGCGAATTAAATATCGCAGAAATTTATTTGCATACTTAATCACCGCTGTGATGCCCGCCATCGCGGCAGTCCGCGCTCATTCAGCGAAAAAAACCCGATCTCTCGTCACGCATTTTGAAAATGTGGCGTTATCCGAATACTAAAGCACACTTATTTTTTTATACTTTGCATAAAAAAATACATTGTGTGTCGCTATTAAATCTTTTGTAATTAAAAAAACGGTTGTATCACACTGTGTTCTTTCGAAGAATCCGAGCGCGCGAGATATCTCCCGAACTGCGACTATAAAATTAGCGGGACGTTATCGAGCGATCGTTTAATTAACGGTCGAAACAAGTGTTAATTTGATGGTGCTAAGCAGATGTCGGTCGATACGTATCTTTAATTTCGTCCCTGTCCATTAGTAATTGCTCTTCAACGAGATAAAGTTCTTTGGTGTTTTAACGGCTAGTGAATCATCAGTACTCGTAAGTCAGTTTCTTTGAAAACTTTAAAAACGTTTTTTATCGGCCAACAGCGCATTAACAAAGTAATCGGAGAGCCAGAGATATACGAGCTACAAATATCGCAAGCTTATCTCGTCGAAGACCCGATGATTTTGCGCCTTTAAAGTGCAGGGACTGCGAGCTTGGAGGTCTCGAGTGCGATGTTGAAAGGAACTGGCCCGGAAAAAATCCTAAAATGTAAGATGGATTCAAGAGCACGAGTTTGCCGTCTCTAAAATAGCGAGATCGTCGGACCGGTCTTCGACGAGACAAGTTCCGATATTCGTAGCTCGTGTATCTTCGTCTTTCTGACCTGCTTTGTTGCCAGACACGAAGAAAGCATTGTTCCAATATCGATGTCGAAATCGGCACGCGCGCGCACGCGCTATTGTCATTTGTGATATGTCACGAAATGTGGCATATCTCAAAAGTGAAATTCGTCTGGAAGCGAAGCGTGGTCCCCTTTTCTCTTTGGCCTTCTCTCTCTCTCTCTCTCTCTCTCTCTCTCTTTCTCTCTCTCTCTCTCACTCTCTTCCCGCGGGGACTCCGTTTCGTGTCTCGCTGTGTTGTTTTTTATATTTATGTACGGGCAATCACGGTCTGGCCGAATCTCTCACGGTGAGCGGCGCTATTGATCGCCCCGATGCAGCCCGGCAGCGCTTTTGGGGGATCGCAGTACGTTATCCGCCGCGCGGTGGACCGGTGCCATCTCGATAATTTAAAATTAATGTTTTTGATCCGGGACAGACCAATGTGATCTTGATTATTTTGAAGCACGATCGGCTTCGCCGAGAGAACGCCGTAGGATGGACCGCGCAGTGGCGCTCACCGCGCTACTCGCACGAACAAAAAGACGAGGAATCTTTTTTTGATCAGAACAAAGAATTATCGATATAACTTAACTCTATCTAATTATCTCGACTTATTAAGATTTTTATTTCTTTTATGAACGTTTTTTTTTTTTGAAAGAGGGAATTTTCTTCTTTATAAAATTGTGTGGATGTTGTTTCGACAATTTTGTATTACGTATATTCGATAAATAACAAGCATTGATTTCGCTGATTTCGCTCTTACAAAATATTAAAATTTCTTACATGATAAATCATGAAAGAGATTGCGAATATTTCTTCCGCTCTTTGCGCAAGTGAGAACCTCTGATATAACCCTAAGACCCCGTGGAACCCCTTAGTATTACGTTCATGGATGTAGTGTACCATAATGCAGCTTTATTGACCGTATTAAACAATAATAACCTTCAATCTCGGTGGTACATGACTGCTCGACAATGGATTTCATTCGTATATATCGTGCCGGTTGCGTGGGTTATCGGGATTGTTTCGCGCGCGCCGAAGGAAGGAATCTCTCGGTCGAGACGAAACGAACGAAAATTACGCTAATGGAATTGGCAACAAACGCACGCATCGCACACGTGATACGACGACGCGAAGACGACGTAACGCCGTGAAACCTGATTCGACCGTTGTGTGATCGATGAGATTCATCTTGAATTACTCCGTCATTATTCTTTCTCAACTATATGGTAATACCGCGGCGCAAGATAATTTTTCACTTACTTTTACGGATTTTTTTTGCTCTGTATTCGTCTAAGACGTAGAGCATAATAAAATCTCTCGTAAACAAATAATAGTCCAACGCATTCGCGTTGATTCGACATATAATAAATACATATCGTTTCTCAATTCAGTTGTTTCGCAAAACAAAATGTTCAAAACACGAGAATAAGATATAAAAGAACAACCCAACAGCTTCTCGATTCGCATCTTTTGTGGCCGACACACGTAGAATATCGAAAAAATAAAATAAAAACAAAAAAAAGTGAAATATTGTTCGGAAATTGAAATATATATAGGTGAAATCCCCATCGGAGAAATCTCTTCGAATACATTGTAGGAACCAAGCGAGGGGAACAATGAGCGGCGTTCTTACGGAAATTCCCTCGCTGACCGCGTGTACTCAATGCTTGTTTTCGGAACTTTGTAGATTTCCACGGATTGTGTGTGATGCGAGTAGTGTTGTATCTTGTTTGAAAAGGAAATCCGATAATATTTTGAAATCGCGCCCATCCAGCTGCCCTTCAAAATTGTTTATCTCTCACTCGCGCTCGCTGCTATAAACCAGTTTATCTCTGCGATCGGAATATTTCTCGAAAAGCCGCAAATATTGTACGTCGGAAAGAGGCGAGGTGCGATAGATAAAACGTTTATATATTTGTTTTCGTGCTGAAGCGATAAATCAAACGGATTTTCGAAAAATCATCGAAAATCACACACAAAGAGAATTGCGCGCGGATAGATAAGAGACAAAGAAGAACCTCTCTCTCTCTCTTTCTCTCTGCAAACGGCGCGTTTATTACCGCAGCACAATCGCGAGAAAACATCTGTAGATCGCGTAGAGACGTCTCGACTTCGTTGATTTATGCTCGTTTATTCTCGCCTCTTCGCGATTCCGTTCAAGATGAAATCAATAATTACAGAGAAAGATATTTGTTATTATAATCTTTCCTCGTTTCGTTTCGAAGGAGCGTCGTGTTTATTTCCGAGAAATATTATAGCGCGTGAATTTTTGATTTCCGAATAAATTGCATTTTCAAGCGTTATTTGTTTTCAAAAATATTTTGTACTATTTTATTTTGTTAATCTACAAATTTGTTATTTCTTTATTTGTTGAAACTAAATTGCGAAATTCATTATGTATTTCCTCTTACATGTAGTTTTCCCTCGTGTATTTCGATTATTTGTTTTCTTCTGTATATCGTTCGGCAATCAAAGCCGAGTTTGTGGAAAGTAAATACATTATAGATTCCGCGCCGATGTACGTACGCGCGAGAGCAGCTGGTAAACGAAAGAAAGAGAGAACGTTATTTCTATTCCACGGAGAGAACTGGTTCTGCCATTGAAGGAAGAGGCAAGCGCGCGCCGCGCGTGCCACTCGCGTGTGTCACGTGTCCCTATGCGGAGGTAACAGGTAAGAGGTAACAGGTAAGAGGCGAGGTCTAAAACCGCAGGTAGGAACGTTCTTTCTCTCTCTCTCTCTCTCTCTCTCTCTCTCTCTCTCTCGCCAACTATGAGAGAACGATCGTAAACAAAGCACCAACGGGCATAAATTAACCGATTCTATCGTATGAATTGCTAATGCAATCGCGATTTAATTAATATTGATTAATGGCGTATAATTGAGGACGTTTATTGTGAGCGATTGCAATGTAAAAGCGGGAGAGTGAGAGGCGCGCGCGTTAAAAATTTCTCTCGTTCAGATCCCGCGATATTCTTGCGATTCGTGCGGAAAAGGCGCGCGAATCGAAAGGATGCTTTTTATTATTCTATAAGCTTCTATTCATACGAGCAAACGCATATATACGAGGTATAGCTACACATGCGTGCACTGCACCGTGGGAAACTACATACGGCGCTGGGGAATGCTCATTTTATGCGAAATCACGGACTCACTCGTCTACACACCTTCACCTACACGCGCGTGCTTCGCAACATTTGCGCAATAAAATCAGCCAACAGATGTGAGAGAACGCGTCGGAGTCTTGCGGCCGTTGCGGTTGTCGCGTCGATGGACGACGTTCCGGGTTCTTTCCGACAAGGCGTAGCAAACAAAGCGGACCTGTTCGCGCGAGGGTGAAAGAGGATATTCCAGGCGCGCACACCTCGAGGTTTCGCGACAGTCGTCGCGTGAGCGAAACAAACGTTGTCGTATCTCTTCATTAAGAAATCCCGCTGCGGCACGCGCGTAAATCGGACCGAGGCAACGAAAACAGCGCCGAAACTTGAGAGAAATATTTCGCTCTCCCCTAAAATCGATAATTTAACTCAGCCCGAGAAGAGAACTCGCAGGTAGTCGGACATCGACGATAAACTCGCGTGCCTCGTTACGCCCGCGATATTCAGAAATAACGGGTGTATCTCATTGCGTTTTTGATCGAGTGCGTCGCGAGATAAATGGCTCGATTGCGGACTTCATATAAGAGAATCCCTCGTTCACCTATGAATATGCATGAAGTTCTTCGAGCGAGAAGGGGAAGCCAGAACGCAAGCAACCCTTTACGGCGCGTCTCCCGCGGCTTTCACTAGCGGTTTTGGTTTTTTATAATAATAGCAATCCGAACGCATCGGGAAGGCGGAGGTTTGGGCAAACGGGACGGCTTAAACGTTTTATCAGATCATTTATATCTCATGAGAAGCTATAAAGACACGCGAAGAGAGGCGTTTTGCATGAGAAGTGGCCGAGAGCGGCGCGGGAATAAATAATTAGACCGTCGCAAATAGCGAACCCCGCGATACTTTATGAGAACACTTTGCCAATCTCCTCGATCACTCTTGCGAATTAGCAAGCGCGCGCGCTTTTTCACGAAAAAAGGAACTACATCTCGTCTCGAGGTACGCAATTTTCGCCGACGACGATCAGTAGCGTTCCCGGCTCGACCCGATAATTACTTCGTCGCTAATGTCTTCGTGCCACAATACTTCGCCTTTCCGATGACCTTCGATCCAGTTGTTAATGCACATTCTCGACAGTACTGCTCGTATATTCCGTGAACCAATCAATTTAATTACAGCTTCTCGTGCATGCCGAGGGAATGCACAATGCAACCGTTCGCTTCATCGAGCGCGATGCAAATTTACTCCTTAATGCCGTTAATTATAGACCGCCGTTCAAACACTCTCGTTATCAGTGGCTTTGAATCAGCCGTCTCGGAAAAAAAGAACCCAAGTCAAAAATGACAGCCGTGACGTCTAATTCCAGATGAATTTTCTCTCGCTCGGCCATTTCCCACTTGCGCCAAGTTAAACTCCGCGCTTTCGTCTCTGACACGAGCACGATTGAAGATTTTTAAACGCGATACGCGAGACCACCGTGAGATGAGATTGTGTCAGAGTTTTTTAGACGGACCTAAGTGGACGTCTTCGAAAATCCGTTTTTACGTCGTTAATTATAGATTACCGCGCTGGCGAGAGCGCTTACCTATTTATCGAGACGTCAAATCTTAACGGGAGATTGAATAAAACAAGAAAAACTGCGCGCTCGCGCATTAAGTTCTTACGAAGAAATGATTTAAACGTTCGACCGTGTGCTGCTCTGCTAAAAGCAAGAGAATTTAAAAACTTCGGTAAAATGGAAGAGGGAGTAAAATACTAAAAACAAATACACCACTTGTATAAAAAAATGTAATCTGAAAGTGTTAAATGTGTGTAAGACTTCTTTTTTTTTCTGGTATCTGTTACCTTAAGGGCCGTCTACAATGAAGGTAGTAAGACTGTAAGAGTAAGGTTCTTGGAGTTATTTCATTTTTGTCTATACAAGTAATTATTTCGCGTTTTTAACACGCATCTTTCATTGGCTAACAGTAAGGCAATAGTCAGTGCGAAATGGGAATTGTTCATTTCGTTATTCCCATTATTACTTCACCGAAAAATAGTTTACTCTCTATTCTTACTGCCGTACTACCTTCATTGTAGACGGCCCTTTAAAGAAACATCACCGTTTGCGCCAGCGTCACGTGCGGCTCTTACGAACAAGCCAAAGAGCGATCTGATTCTCTTGCATGCTGTTTTGTACTCCCTGTTGAAACTATCGTGTTGCTAAACAAACGCTGCGCTTCCTCTATTTTTTGTTTTTTTGTTTTTTATTTTTTTTAACAACGTTTAACACGCCGCGGGCATCTGAGAAGCGTGTCATTACGGCGCGGCATAAAAAGAATCATCGATAAGAAAGGTGTTGAGAGCGAGATCGAGATACGCGAACTGTCTTAAACCGTATGGCGTCCGAGGTGCTAAGCGGCTCACGGCGAGGTGTTATATGCGCAACATATGAACATCAGATACAAGACGATAGGCGCGTACGCGAGATTCTCTTTTATCGGATCGGCACAAATCGTCGGCCGAGGGTTTACGATTCTTGGTCGCGCTATGCAATTTTGCGAGATATAGATGATTTCTGACAACGATGACGATAGAATGTAAAATCACCGTAAAAAAATAACGTTTCAAGTCGAATTTAGATAGCAATATTTTATACGCTAAGAATTTGAAAAAAAAAACGATTAGATGGCGAGAACAAAAACAATATCTTGACGCATAGATTTTACACGTGTTTCTTTTTTTCTGATTTGACGTGTTATAGAAGTTTTGTTAGAGGGAAAGAGAGAGAGAGAGAGAGGGAGGGAGTGTCTGATTTGTGTTCAAGTTATAAGATTCTCACACACAGCGCGTCGCCTAATATGAACAGAGGAACTCGTAGCCGCAGGCGGCTTTTTGCGCAGGCCACGAAGCGTGGAATTAACTGGTGCTTCCCCCTTTTCTAAAACCAACACGTAATTATCTCACCGGCGGTTGCGTTCGGTGAGATTCTTTTTGCCCCGGCTCTTTTTCCGCCGACAGGTTCGGCAAGCGACGATACCCGATATTTACATGGCAGGTGATATCAATTATCGCCCGTGAGCCGCCGATGCCCCGGAGCCAAGATTGCAGCCGAATCCGAGTCTTGAATGGTTCCTCGCCAATTTGCTTGAATTCGCGCCTTCGTCATTTTTCTTTCTTACCTATATCCTCTAGTATTCAACATAGTTTGCGCCGCACGATATCATAACCAACGGTTTTGATCTGCTTAATTTCTGAGACTGCTCGGCAGATTCGCGAACAAAGTCAAACACTTTGCATGATTTTCGGAAATCTCACGATCGCACAAGCTCGAATGTAGTCTTTGCACACCTATGCTTATTTTTTGTAAATTAGTGACAACATTGTGTGTATGTAAAACGGAAAAAATGAAAAATTACACTTTAAAATATGCGTCTGTCTTTATGTTCTTCGATTTTTGTGTGTGTAAAAAATGTTTAGAAATTGGTACGTGGAATGCAAAGTACGTGGAATATATTATCATATTTGCCAGTCAACTCTGTGCCTTTCTCTCTCTCTCTCTCTCTCTTTCCCATTTGTACACTTGAGGACGTACACAGGCGACCGATTTTTCTTGCTTCTCTCGAGATTGGGCGTAACGTTCCGTTGCAGCTGAAGTCAAACGGTGACTCGATAAGTACCGTGATGGTCCCCCGGGGCAAAAACAAATAATAACTCGACCACGAGAGGGGTTCTCGGTTAGGCTACGACGTCCGGAGGCTCCCATCTTTCGCTTTACTCTTCCAGACGACTATCGCAATTTTGAAAATGGTTGTCTCATCACGAAAGCAGTGAGACAAAGAGAGAAAGAGAGAGAGAGCCCGAGCTTGGGACGCTGTCGATTACAGGGCGCGCCGTTGCTCGTCGTATCCCGGTGTTGGTTTTCGAGCCTTTTGTGTTAAAAAGACGCGCGTAATCATTCTCCTCTCCCGAATGAAGCCGATGCTTTTACAAACGCATAGAGAATCAAGAGAAGATTCAACAAGGTGGGGAGAAGAAGAACGCCCATAGTCTGGCCCCTTTTCGTTCGCCCCGTGCCGCTTCCGATCGCCCTCCGGGGCTCGTAACGAGCCCGACTGGCCGACTTTTTTGCCGCGTCGTGAGCTTAGCATAGGGAATCACCGTACATGCTTCGACAACAGGTGTCGGGATGACCGGCTTTCGATCGAGCGCGCTGAAATTGCAGCTTCTTGCGCACAAACTTGCGGTGGTGTCGACCGGTCGTGTGAGTGACTTTGCATACGCTGCGATTACGCGGCTTATGAACGGCCACGCTCGTTCGCCACCGCCTTCATTCGCGCGCGGTTTATGCAACGGGTGTGTGCAATTCATTCACGGTCGCGTGTGACAGCTTTATTTAAGGTCCCGCGTACGAAGGGGAACATTAATCGTCGGAAACGTATAATCGATCGCCAGGCGAATATCGCGATACGCGATTACGAAGATGATGAATTCACCGATTTAATTGACTGATTGACAATTGAGCGTAACGAGATTTTGTAATTTGATGACAAGATTTTGTATTAATTCACGCGATTTTTAAACGACGTACTTTACGATGTTGGATGATTTTCTCAAGTGCATCGAAACGTATCGTCGAGAGAAAAAAAATATAATTTCGCGCCTACGAATGAGTGAGAATTTGTCAGTCGCGCCGCGGAGACTCTAAACGCGTGGTTTATGTTATGATTTATAGGATTTGTTATTTCACGTGGACCACGCTGCGCGCGGAAACAAGGTAAGGCCGTTGTTAACGCGACGAACCGACAAAAGAATGCGCGGCGGGACGCACCTGTGCACCATCAGGCGGAAATTGCGAACGCTTCTTCGTACCTCAAGTATGTTTTTAAAAGATGCGATCCGTTTTTGCGGGCCGAATCGGTTTGTCCGCAGAAACGTCATTCGCCTCGCGAAGACACACGCGTGTGCGTGCGTCACACAGCAAACACACACACACGTGAGCGAAAAACAACCTTCGTTCTGAAGGCAGAACGAAAGAGCGAGACGGAAAGCCAGGAAGAGAATTCGGGCGAGACAAAAAGATAGAACGCGTCCGACTACAAATTCGTTTCTCAGCAAAGTGGCGCAGCTGTGCCACGGTCATGACTGTGTCAGCATTCGAACAACAGATATGGTTTTATTGACTGTTTCACATTTACGTAGGTTTTGCATGTTTGTTTTTTCTTAAAATCCTTTCTTCTTGTAACTTCGCGAATTATATCAGTTTCGATGCACGTGTCAGAACACGTCGCTTAAGAGCAGACGCTCGCAAGTTATAAATTATATCGTTCTTGCAATTGAGGACACATGCTGACATATCTTATAAATATATAAAACGCGCATAATTATCGCTTATTTGTCTCTCAAATTAATTTATTGCTCCTGACGAGACATAATTGTTTATTTATTGTGATATCGTTTAATGAGCGCGTAAATATAAGTTTTTATCGAGCATTTTTCTTCCTTCTTTCACTATATCACACAATATGTAAAGTTTTGAGAAACTGCGTGATAAACAGGGGCGAAATAAATAGACGACAGTAAACACATGCGGCAATAGCTGTACGTTTCATTTCGCACTTTCGCGTCCGCTTAATGCAACATCGAAAAGAGAAGCGGACAATCGAACAGCCATTAAGACGAATTGCGGAGCTAATTGCTGTCGTTGATGGAACTGCTTCTCAATATCAGCTGAGTGAGTAGCTCCGGCTGACACGTCAACAAATTAAACACTTTTTAAACCGAGGATTTCCGCGTTCTGAGTAAAATAAAAATAATATGTAGAATTACGTTACGTGGAAATTCTAACGTGGCGCCGTCCGCACGGCGAAAGCAAGATATAGTCTTCATCTGACAA
>QVNW01001559.1:0-53688 GCA_014825475.1 Pseudomyrmex flavicornis
TTTTTTTTTTTTTTTTTTTTTTTTAACGTACGCGTTACTTCCGTCCCGACGTTTTTACGACGGTGTCGCAATTACCATGTTCCGTGGCAAGTGCGCATTCAAAAGTTTCTTACCGCGTGTTGTTACGCTCATTTGTTTCGAGACCCGCGCGTAAACCTCATCGCGGCGAAACATCTTTCGACGCGGCGCGGAAATACCGAGCGACGCACGGGTCGGTCGGTGGTATTTCTCCGTTGCGCTTGAAATGTTCGGCGTTTTCCAAGTTTATACGGGCCGTGTACACGTTTCGTCGTCTACACATTGCGTCGTTTTACGTAACGTTGCGTCGTTACGACGTTCCCAAGAGTTTGCGCGCGTCCTGCGCACTCAGGCTTAACAAGCGCGTCTGACACACAGCGAACGTGTGCGGCCAACGCGCGCGTTGCCCCGTGCGGTTCCATATGACGCGGAAAATAAATTATTCGTCTTTCCGAGCGTCGAGAGCTCCCGTCGACTTCAAAGCGTTCTCGCGGTCATTTAATTTCGCGTCGCCGCGACCTCGACGAGAGAAGATTCCTCTCCTCGCCTCCTCCTCCTCCTCCTCTTCTCTTTTCTCGTCTTCCGGTCCGTCTGCTTACTCCCCGACACCTTGATAACAAGTGCGGGGGGGAGAAAGAGGGGAGACGAAGTGTAGCAGCCAAAGGGAAGGTAATTATCCGTCGTGGGACTTGCAGCCTTTATCTCGCGCGCTGCAGACGCGTGCTCGCGACGTCGTCATCGTCGTCGAGACGCACTTGCGCGCGTCGGCTCCCTTTCTCCCTCTTTCCGCCCTTCTCCGGTAATCTCTCTCTGTCTCTACGTAGGTAACTCGTAATCCCTTTGCCTCGTCGGAGGACAGACACACACTCTCTCTCTCTCTCTCTCTTTCGTATAAAATTTATAAGAGAATTTCAACGCGCGCCGTTATAAAAAAAATGTCTTCACACGAGAAACTCTCGTCGGTCGATTAATTGCAAATAATTATTTTGCGTCGTCGATATTTAAGAAACGTGCGAATCTTTCATTTTCGCGCGCGTGTCCGGAAACCATAAATTTCGCGTCGCTCTTTCTCTCACGCGGCAGCACGTGTCTCTCTGTCTCTGCGCGCCGCTGGAGTATTTTAGCTGGAACCGTAACCGGAATAGTCAGTCGAGCCCGGACAGTCGAGTGTCCATTGAAAGCGCCGCTGAAAAGAGCCAATATTCCGCTCGGACGCCCTACGCAGAGTTCGATTCATCGGGGAATTCAATTAGCGCCAGTTGCCGGAAACCTCAAGTAATTTGCGCACGGCCGTCCGGGCTCGCCTTTGCCATCTTCTCTCGCTCTCTCTCTCGCGCGCGCGCCACACACACACACACACACACACATACACACATCCACACCCACTCTCGATGAGACGCGACACGACTGTGATTTCATCGTCTCTGTTTCGTGAGCCGAGGAAGGATTGCCGTCACGCTCCCACCCTCGTTAATGGCGGAAAGCCTTGGTCACCACTGCGCTCTCGCGTCTGGGAAACCGAGGCAGCACAACCATTGTAGTACGTGCCTGCCGGGGACGTATCGAGGATATTCCGTCGGTTACGCCAAAGAGGACGCGGTCGGAGGGATAGGGGGAGGAAGTCGAGCGCCGGGGATGAACTGACGCTGTGCCATCAATCAAGTCCCTGGGAGTAGCAACCGGGACGCGCGTCCGCGCACGACAGATTATACCGTGGAGAGGCGCGGCGGCGGCGGCGGCGGATAAGGCAATAAGATTGAACGGCGCTCCCCGGGTCGTCGAAAAGTATCAGTTTTCCGTCCGGGAGGAAGAGCGCGCTCCGTTGTTTTCCGCGTCCGTCTTTTCGAGCGTAATCATCGTCAGTTAAGAAAGTTACGGAGGGAGGAGGGAGGGTTTATATTACGCAACGCGATTCTTCATTCTCTCTCTCTCTCTCTTTTTCCTCTCGCGAGGAAAGAGGTTTTCTCTGGACGAGTTATTTTTCTGCGGACAGTTGAAGCTGAGAACAACTCGGAGAAATATTCTCGGCGAGGCCCTTCGAATATTCACTCGGTCAAAAATGCGCGAGTCACACATTCCCCAAAAACGAGGTCACGCGGAGAGATTGACCGCGAATTATTAAAGGAGTTTTGCTTTTAGTCGGAGACGTACGTCACGAAAAAGTTGAAAATAATAGAGACATCCGCGTGACTCGTGGGGATGAATTCTGGTGGGAGGAGGGGGAGTTTCTCCCAAAAGCGACTTGATAATTGCTGCTCCGCGCACAATTGAAAATGTATGACTCCGGGGTGTGCGCGCCGCGGAATGCCGGAGCGCAATTAGCGCATCCGGTTAAACGTAATTGTTTACCGGCGATATACGCGGCGGGTAACGCGTACAGTCTGCATACATATATATATATATATATATACACCGCGAGCGTGTCCTGTACGTCGAGTACGTGTTTGCGTGCAAACGACACGCGCGGACGAGAGATGAGAATTAAATATATCGCGAATAAATCGTGGCGCACAATGTGTCCGGACGTTCTAGGATTATATTTTACGAACGTCACAAGGGAGAAGTAAAATAAAAAATTTTATAACACAAGTGTCGAGTTAATGAGAGAGCGTGTCTGAAAATTGACAAAAAGTTGTTGAAACTTGAGAATCTCCTGTTGTCGATCAGAAAATAAACTTTTACCGGTTTTTTTTTCAGTATTTATTTTTATGAAAAATCACGAGAAAATTGTTGAAAAATTTCAGACCTTTAACATAAATGTATGGGGCTCGTATTTTAATTAAAAAAAAAAAAAGAAAATAGAGCGGAAGTCACACAGTTATTTGAAAAAATTTGATAAATAAAGAACTTGGGAATCACACTGTAATAAAAATGAAAGGACTTTTATATCCTAATAATTAGTTCTAATGGGCTGTGGATAATCATGTTTTTACAACAACATCTTTGTGAAATGACAATTGCAAAGGTTCGAGAGAGAGAGAGAGAGAGAAATGTTATATTTCGTGAGTCTCTTCATGAAATTTGAGACACTTGTAACACACGCGCCCACTTGAATTCTTGCGCGCGTATTACCGCAGGTGCAGGGAAGAGAGGGATTTCGATTGGGCTCGATTGTGCGCAAGTACTTCGCGCAAAGTGAAGTACCCGGGCAAGTACATATAATACGCACGGAACAAACCGGCAGGATTTCTGAGTACGTATTAGGTGCGCGATTTTAATGAAACAAAATAACACTTGATATTGAGTCGATTCGCGAATACATATCGAGCGCTTGATTCTATTCCCCCAGCGAGAGAGGATCCAATCCACAATCTCGCGTACGTGTGTACGAAGATTATGCGCGCGCGCGACGCTGCTTATTTCAAATGTTTAATAAATCATTGTTTCAATCAAGTCTTGAAACATATCGCGTGCACTACAAAGCGCACAAATTGAGAATCGATTTAAGAAATAATTTGCACGAAATGCGGGAAATCCGAGAAGTCGTTTTTTTTTTCGCAATGGATTTTTTAATTTTACGGGGGAAGATAAATTGGGGATATTTTAACCATAAAAACCGAGCACACAGAAAAATACTGCATTCAAGCAAATAATATCATAAATAAGCATGTAATTTACTCAAAGTACATTCAACGTCCTGGTAAATTCAATACTTCAATCGCGAATATTAAAAGAAAAATTCGTAACAAGATTCTCGATTTTCACAAACTTTCGTTGTTTTTTTTTTTTTTTTAAATATGTCTTAAACCTTCTTAACTCAATTACACTTGTGTAATTCTTATTTTATCACTCACACACATGCGCGTGTTTTTCGACGAAGTTTTATAATATTCTCGAGAAAAGAGAATATTTTCCTCTGAGTACGTAATAATAGATTTTTTTTCAAAAATTCGTAAGGAGTATATTTGTAAGATTATTATCAAGAAAATATTCTGTGTTGAAATTAACTTAAAAGGAAGAAGATAAACTGAGTAATTAATTTTCTTTGCAATGATATTTTCCTGTGCGTGAATTTTTGAATTAAATTTAATTCCAATTTCCATATGTTAACCCTTCGTTAAGGACTGACATGGGTCTCCCAGACTCATCCAAAAATTTCAAGCAGGTGTCTAGTTAAAATTAGTTTTTTTTTTTTTTTTTTAATGCTTATATCTTCGAAATTACTAGAAACTTTTTCAATTTGATGCGGAGATGTGTTTGATCTTAAAGTCGCGTGGGTCTCACAGACCCAGTCAACTAGTACTGTTGTTTTGGAAGTCCACGAAGGGTTAATTTACACGTTTAAGGGGAGTAAATAAACACAATGTGTATAATTGCACGTACGTCCGGCATAGTGAGCTCGTATATCGACCTCAATACTCGGTTGGTTGTGTGACATTTGTTTCGTCAGGTATCGAATTTTAAATGGGCAAAAACGTGATAGCAAGCGTCTGTCTTCTTCGTGTGTAGCTTGATTTTCAAAACAATTATATATCAACTCGTTAACACTACAGTCGAAAATTCGAAAAATCTATTTTCTCGAATCGCTTCTCTCACATCGCGCGAATGTAATTTCGCGAATAACGACATTGCGTTCGTGATAATTCGTTCCGAGATTTTCAATATCCGGGGAAAAGAGTGGATTTCCATTGATCGACGACGCTACGGACGAAATACTTTGCCGAGGGAGGTTTCGAACACCTCCGATCCGTGGATGCCATCGGGGGATAATAAAGAGACGGGATCTACATGCTGCGCATTCTTGTACGTGATTGTTATTAGGTCGTTGCACCGTCCCGACGCGCGCGATGTCAAATGGCAGAGGCAATTTGTTCGGGAGTATTTATTACCTGGCGTGTTCGCTCGCGCGCGCGCGCGGGAAAACCTCTGCCTTCCGGTTGCACGCCGAAGGAAGAAGAAGGCCGAGGAAGGAAGGCAGAGGGACGGACGAACGGACGACCGGAAGATTACATTCGCTCTCCGAGAGAAAACGTAATATAGAAAGGAATTTAATAATGTCGACAGGACGCGCGCGCGCGCTCGCTTTCGAAAGCACATACGTGGGCGCAGGACTTTTATTCATCGTCGTACCGAAGCGAACGCGAGCGGAAAAAGATTTTCCGGCAGGTGCGGAAAACAGTCGCGCGCGTCGACACGGGAAACTGCAAACCGCGCCCGCGCGTGTCGGGAGATAATATTCCCCGGAATTTTTTTTTGTTTTTTTTTTTGTCGGAATTATTCCGCCACATCGGGCGCGCGCGGTCGTTCGTTGCACGGGAGATCGGGAGATTATCAATACTTAAAAAAGCCGGGGGTTTTTTTTTTCCTTATTATATAAATTTGTTTTCAACAAAGCAGACTGTGTGTGCAATTTCGTTGGCAGACGTTTAAATTACCGACATCGTAAAGCTTCGATCGTAAAACTCATTGGCCTTGTAAATAAAAAAAACAAAAAACAGCTCGAGTCTTGATAAAAGATAAAATAATAATAAAATAATAACTTTCTCATTGCGCGTTTGAAAAGAGCCGTCGAAAAATTTATTAACGACGCAAATTATCAGTTGATAAGATTGTTATTTTGCAAAACTGAGTTTCGGGGGAGAAAATTTTGTGCAATGTTTGAAACGCTTGCCGCAAAATCCGTGTGTTTGCGCGACCGAATGATATTGAAAATCGAGCAATTGCGAGAAAAAGCGCCGCGAGGAAACATTTTCGTCGCGGAAAAGTCAAGTTTACCAATATGTAATCAGCGAGGAAGCATATCTCTCGCGGAACATCTTGCACGTGGTTTATCTCGAAATAAACTTGATAAATTATACATGTTTTCGAAATTAAGAACTTGACAAGACAAGATTGATGTCTCTTTTCGTGATGTTGAAGACTTACCGCGCTTCCGCTGTGCGCGAGATCATATTTCTTTTGCAATTAATTTATATTTTCGCGCGACCGAATTACAGACGACTCTCGGAACACAAACGGACGAACGACTTAATCCTCAAACTAAGTTGATTTGCAAATAAAATCAACTTAGTTCCAATTCTTTCGCTTGCTCTTTCGATGACGTTAGAGATTTCTCGCTAAAAGATATTTTTCTCTCCGTGCGTGTTCTTATGTAAAAGCGAAAGGGGAATGTATTTTTTTTTTTTTTTTATTTCGTCTCACTTTGAAATTGGAGAGCAGTTTTTCTCATTCGCGTGGGAAAAAGTTTATACACGTGTTGTTGGTTGATAAATTACGGTTGTTTCATTTGTCCGATGACGATTGCGAAAAAACAAAAACATCAATAAGTCGAACATTTCCGTCGAATGTGTGTTTACGCGAGAAAAATGATAGATTCAGAGAGAGAAAGAGAGGGAAGGGGGGAGAAATCGAACTGTGTGTATACACGTGTATATTAATAATAAATATAAATATGATTCGATTTAAAATTCCACTCTCCGATATCTCGCTTTGCCTCATTACTCTGATAAAATATAGATATGCGCTAAATCCCGCGCTGCTATTATTTCGTCGCGTTTCAGTTGTTCATTTAGCATACCGGTCTGTAACATGTATAAACGCATATATATTTAATGTCGTGTAATAACATTGTTTGAAATTCCAATCATTAAAACTTCATTGCGCATTCTGATTGCGTAATAATATTTCCTCGCGTAAGAAAAAAAAAAAAAAAAAAATTGCAAGACAAAAAAAATTTGCTCTCCGTATTCGAAGTTGTTTAACCCCTAAATATATCTTTTTTTTTTTTTTTTTAATTAGAAGAAACAGGACTTTCCAGCTGTGATACGTGCGAGATGAAAGAATTTTTGTTTAAACATTGTGTAGGACAATTCGAGTTTAACAATTGTAAAATCACTCATTTAATCTTCCAATGAAATTTTAAAAAATCTCAATGCGGAACAGACTCCCTTGGCCGGGAGTCAAATCCGGATCTCTCGCATTCCGCGATCAGTCGCCTTTTCATTTCGGTCGAGGCGTCAGATGAATTTCTCACAATATTAAAATACGCGTGACTTATGATCTTAAATCAAGTAACTTTCGTCCGTAAACTAACAGCAAATAAATATCGCTTCAATAAATTATAAACATGTGATGCAAAGTAGCGCATCTTGCATGAATTTTATATAAATTGTATAAATTTCTATTATCTGTGTATAAACTTCAAAATTTCGAATTTTCTATGACTGATAGTCGGGGTCTTAAATTCAGGATCGTCTTGAGTTTATCTTCAGACGGTGCAGACGTATCGTTTCATTGGCTGCAGAACAAATCTGAAGATAAAAAATTCAAAAAAACGATCTTAAATACAAGATTCGATGTTTGTGATTTACACGTTTGAAAAAAATATATATCTCGCACATCCAGCGTGTGCGGCCATAAAGTTCTTCTCTATTTCTCGATTTGAGTCTATCGAAGTCGTGTTGTTTATTTAATGTTCCAAACATCTTTTCAACGATTTTTTCATTTTCACAAATATGTGCGTTATAAATTATTTATTACAATATTTTACGTACAATATTTTTTCTCCTCTTTTACGTAACAAGCTTAAGTTTTTTTACGACGCGGCACTCGACGGAAATTTATTTACTCTCGCGAGTTAGAGTATCGCAAAGTAGAGAAGATTGCTCGCTTGCGAAGGGATCACGTCACTTCGAAGTCGAAGTCCTAGCAGTATCCGTTTGGAAACGTCCCCCAACGATTTGTCATCGTTACTCCGTCGTTTTGCAAGCTCTCTCTTTCTCTCTCTTTCCCAAGAAGAGATGCATATCCCTCCCCGGTGAAACCGCAACCGTTCATTTCGAATTCTATCGACGAAGGAATAAACTGCAAAGCGTCTCGCGCGCAGAGAGTTGGAGCGATGAAGAAGATCGAATTCTTTATATATGTGTGTGTGTGTGTGTGTTTGTGTGTGTTTGGTGAGAGAAAAAAACAGAGGAGGACGAAGATTAGAGGGCAATGCTTACCCTTCATGCACGTCCGACGCGGAAGATTTGGCGGCCGGGAAAATCCTCTTTGTGATAAGAGCATTTTCGTAGCTCCTCCGTGAAGAGGTCGAGAGATCGAGAGGTCGAGAGAGAGAGAGAGAGAAAACAATCGAACTTAAATCGCTCGCCTCTCATCGACTCTCGTCCACCTGCCTGTGGACGACGCGTTTTTGTTACACGGAAAAATAGCACGTTTTATCATTTTTTTTTCTCTTTTTACTGTTAATAAAAAAAATTGCATTTTGGCTCTTTCAGAGTCGTTTCGATACGATTTTCGTTGAGAGTTTTTTTTTGAAATACACATTTTTGCAAAATTATTAACAATTTACGTCGTAGTTATGGATTTTTCGTTACGTCACGATGGAGACATTGTCGTAATATTTTCACTACAGTCCGAGCGAAAGAAAATTCCGCGGGTAATTTAAGCGGCACGCAAAAACGGAATCGAAGCGAGAGACGTCGTCGTTTGCCTGTGACGTCCTTATTAAGGATGCCTGCGGCTTTTGCGGTGTCCGATCGGGTGACTCTCAGCGTTCGAGGAGTGATCCTTAATTGCCAGCAGCGAACTTTCGGAGTTTCTCTCCTCTCTCTCGGCGAGGGTTCATCGAGAGAGAGAGAGAGAGAGAGAGTCGATAGTGCTGAGCATCGAATTTCCGCTTCTCTGGGCTCAAACGCCACTTCATCTTTGTCCCGGAAGTGAGTCCCGGGAAGGGTGGGTAAAAGGAGGAAGGGAGGGGAGGGGAACGGCGCTGTATTGACAGCGTCGAAAAATACCGAAAACGTCTGTTTGAAACTTATCTCACATCGGTGTAAAAGCACATCGGACGGCAACGCGACGTCCCGACCATCTGACGCCAAAAATGTTGTAACACACACACGAGAAAAACTGCGAGACAGCGAGAAACGCGCTCGGGACGAAAATGTCCGACGCGAAATTCAAGATAAATGTCCATTCGCGTCCGAACGCACATTCGGAAAGAGTGAAACCTCGTTTATTTCTCTTCTGTTGTCGCGGCGCGAAAGTGGCGCAAGGGTGGATTTTATAAATAGAGAGGGGGAAAATATCGCTTAATTTAAAAAACCAATTAAAAATGCAATTCGTTGCTGATTTCGTCGATTTTTTTTTTTTTTTTTTTTTTTTTTTTCGTCATTCGCGAGTTGTCTCTCCCCTCCTCCCCTTTCCCGGTTCTTCATCCCCGGTGAATGATCCATTACTTGGACGAGTTTCGCCAGTCAAGCGTGTCGTCGCAAAATTCAAGCGCCAATGAGCGGGGCGCTTTCTATGGCGCGAGCGAGACGGGGAAGGGGAGCGAACATAGTGCATAATCTCTCGCTCCACTTGGCGGGAATGGGTTTCCCACTCACAGCGCGGAGAGAGAGTCCGCGGGAAGGATTGTCGGGAAGCTGAAATTCGGTTACGGGCCTCGTTACCCTCATATCTCGCATCCCCGGCGGGATGTCGACGGCCGTCCTCTCCCCCAGGGCTTCGGAAAGAGATCTCCCCCGCGCGTCTGGAAGGGAGTTCCTCTCTCAACAACGTTTTCGCGAGCCCGTTTATGAGAGACTCCAGACTTCTATATCTGAAGGAGGGAGGGGGGGGAAGACGCGCGCGCGCGCTTATCTTCTTCTCCGAGCCGAAGCGACTCGCGGATTTTCAATCTGTCGAAGAGGGAGGAAATGAAGTCGCGTATAAACGTAACGGAATTATTGAGTCTGTTTCAGAGCGAGTCTGTATATAAGAATTGCGCTCGGAGAGAGACGTTGTTTCAGCGCGCGCGGATCTTTCTTCTCTCGTGTAAAAACTGCACAGACGTTCGTGAAAAATCTGAAGAAAAAACTTTACGAATAAAACTGAAATAGAACCTTATGTAATTTAAAAAAAAAAAAAAAAAAAACCGTCACTCGTTTAAATAATTCGCAAACCTGTCGCTGACGTATTCGCATATTTGGATATACGGGAGAGGGCATTTTCATAGAATATTCTCATCTCCTTGTATATTCGAGAAAGAGACCACCGGCACGTAATAAACACGTGTTTAACTTGCGACCGCACGGACAGCTTTATTAAATGTGAATATAACGTGACCGGCACCGCCACCGGCCGGCCGGAGTTATTCTAACTCTTAACGAAATGAATTTTGATCTTATGTTAATGAGCGCGAGACCTGCTTCGACTTTATCCTCCCATCGCTTTTCCGCGTAATGAGTATGCAAAGTAGGCTCCGAGAGCCTCACACGCACGATTATATAAAATAAAATAAAATCGTGAGAAGATTAAGGGGTAATAACAACCCCTGTGTGTGTGCGTGGTTGTTTCTTATCGATGTTGTATCGCATATTTCATTAATTAGGAATCGACTTTTCTTGTAAGTAAAGGTGTAATTTTTAAAAGATAAAAAAAAATAATAATAATAATTTTATTAAAGACGCAAACTTAAACACAGACTTACGAACAAGAGAAAAGAATAATAACAAAAAGCGCTTTGAACGCCAATCGTGGGTGACGGTTTTATCTGAATAAAACAAATTTTACGAAAAGAATTTGCAAGAAGCAATTATAATAACAAACAATTGTTTATAATAATAAGCAACATTTGTTTGTAAACAGTTTCTTGCGTTTGTAAACAAACAAATGTTGCTTATTATTATAAACAATTGTTTGTTATTATAATTTGCAAGAAACTGTTTATTGTTACATTTAATGAGTAACAATTTAAATAAATATTGCACAATTTATACACTGCATAAAACTGATGATTTGGACCTGCGCAGAAAGCCATATTCTATTTTTATTGGATGTGTTGAAGATCAAAGCAGCATCTCGCAAAGCTGTTCTAACCAACCAACAAACAAACAAAAATGTTATAACAAACAAAATATAAAATATAAAGACTGCAATAACTTTGTGTGTGTTTTAAATAATAAAATAAATGTGTGTGTGTGTGTGTGTTAGTAGTTTTTTTAAGTGTATTAAATTAAATAGCTATCAAGTATTTTTTTTTTTTTTGTTCTCATCTGGTAAACGTAAAATTTGTCATTGTTTCTCATCGCACAACACGTTTAAGCGACACGACGTGCCGGCGTATTTACGTGTCCGGAGTGCATTTATTACACCAGATGAGTTATTCGTAGCGCGGCACAATCCGGGAGAGAAGCGACTGTTAATAAAACTTTCATTTACATAAGGTAATTACCTGGACGCGGCACAAGCGCGGCAAACTAATTGCGATAGTTGGAGCACACTCTTCGCGAGAAGAGAAAGACCCGCGCTTCGCGTTTAATGAATGTAACTGCGCTGTTACATTTATGAAAATCATAGATTTTCTTTCGTTTTTCTCGATAAATATTTATATTTACGCGATTTGCATTTCTTTCTTCTTTCTTTCTTCCCTCCCCCTCCTCTCTCTCTCTCTCTTTCTTTTTCGCTGATGTACTTTCCGACACGGTTTTCTTAGACATTATTTCTGCGCGCAGCAGCTCCGGATCGGTCTCTCTGAAAATTTATCCCCTTCGCAAAAGGATATAAAAGAGCTCCTTTACTTCGCTGTGGAAGTGTGTGTGTGTGTGTGTGTGTGTGTGTATGTGTGCGCGCGCGCGCGGTGTCTTTCGCTTTTTCACCGAGGAGTATAGATAACGCGTGGTTGAGTGTCAGGATGATGGACACCGTTAAGCTTTCCGCCGGCGCGATATTTGATGCCGCCGGGATTGTAATATCTTGTAGCGTCGCGCACCTGGATGTCAATTATATCAAGTTTCCAACATTTTTGAAATCCGCAGCTCAGAGTCTCGCGCGTCCGTTAAAATTTCCCGTTTGTTTTTCTTTTCGAAAGTTAATATATAGAGGAAGAGAGATCGCAATGATGGAAACATTTTCCGAACGCGTCAATCAACAACAAGTAGAGTAGAAACGGGGGAGAACTTCGGTTGGACTTCGTTTTTTATTCGGACTGTAGATTTTTTTTTAATTTCAAATTTTTCACCAAAACAAACTAATGAGAATCATTTTAAAAGATAGCACATTTAATTGGATGATTTAATCGAGTCTTTACTACAGTTTTTATAAAATCTTATTTATTTAAAACATGTAAACTGCTTTATTTAACAAGAATTAAAAAATCTCAACTTGTCTTGTAATAAAAATTTAAAATATGTTGCGAAATCAAACATAACAATGTAATGAAAACTAAAGGGTAACTTATTTACAAACAAAAAAAAAAAAACAATCTCTAGTTCGGAAACAAATAAACTTTCACACGTGGGCCAACTAGTCCCATCGATGTTGGTTGAAATATTTTTTTACGAAACCTCGTAAATAAAATTGCAACATGAAATTAAAGTTAACAAATACACTAATGACTTATGACTTAAAAAAAACTTTTTTAATACTTTTTGTTAATATAATTGCCGCGTAGACCAAAAAGAACAGACTAGAAAAATTTTATTTTTGGCGCAGAAGAAAAAACAAACGCTCGCCCGTCCTCTTCGAAGTTTTTAATCGTCTCTTTTGTCATCGCGTCTCGCCGTCGATCATTACTTAACTCGTTCCGACGCGCGTAATTATTCTCTAAAACGATCGAGAGACAAATATCGACGCGCGGGATAATCGATAGCCCTCTCGCGATACAAATCGGATCGCCGCGGTCCTTATTATCGCTGGGAGAGCGGGATTGAATCGCCGTTAACGTCGTCGCCGGTGCTTCATCAATCACGAAACAGCGCGCTCGCGTTTCAGGCGAAAACTTTTCTCATGCCGGTGCGGCTGCAGATTTCGTCGTCGTCCGCGCTATGTTCGCTCGAAAATTAGGACGGAATCCGAAGAACGTGGCAAAGCGCGTTCTTACCTCGGCAATTTATCACGGCTCACGCTCGAAACTCAAATACGACGCTCGCTATATCGCTCGGCGAGAGAGAGAGAGAGAGAGGAGAACGGAGAGCGGAACGTTGGGGTGAATCGCCCTGATACAATAGGCGAGGAACGTGTGCCCGTTCGCGAGTGAAGAGCAAACTTTGCGGCCAACGTCGGGGTCAATTGTCTCGTTTCCTCCATCCAGTCGATATTGCGAAACTTGATTGCGCGAGTTCCGATCGCCGACAAATATTATCCGGGATGCCGGGCGCGACTCGGTATAATCAGATGTGTGTCGTCTCGGGAGAATGAACAAGTTTCGTCGCTTGTTTCTCATCAAACTTGACGATTGATCGATCGATCGATCGATCACTTCTCTCTGTTTCGGTTGTTTCATTTTTTTTTTTTTTTTTTTTTTTTTTTTTTTTTTCGAACTATCTAGAATTTCCTTTTATTCCATTTTTATTCGAAATATCGTTTTGCGTCAATTTCGTTACGCGCGCGTGTGTGACAAATACAAATTTCACTTGATACGTTATTGGAGTGGTGATTTAAAATCGCTGTTGAATATCAATAGTCCGATTCGCATTTAAAGGATACGTCATACTTGTTTTCGCCGTGTTATAATGTTTTTTTTTTTTTTTTTTTTTTTTTTTTTTTTTAAGAGAGAGAGAGAGAGAGTCGACCCACATGGATTTTTAAAATGATTGAAATCTCTTTCTCTCACACACACACACACACACGCGCGCGCGGTAAATAAATCAATGTTTGATGGAAAAAAAAAAGTGCAGACAACAGCACCGATATTTTCTATTTCCCGATCAAACTATTTTCGATGGCGACGACATAATTGCCGTAACTATGCCCGTAAATAGGAGGCCATTAGGCGCAGCTGCGTGCGTTTACGTAAGTGCACTCCATCAACGGGCGCGGAATGCACGCGCTATTTTCCCCAACAACCGTGCAAAACTCTCTCCCTTCGTCTCTCTCTCTCTCTCTCTCTCTCTCTCTCTCTCTCTCTCTCTCTTCCTCTCGAAATCGCAGCCGTGTGCGTCGACCTAATGGTTCTCGTTGCGATACGAGACTGGCCCCGAAGGAAAAGGCGAACGAAGATGAATTCGAATCTGAACGAGGAGCGCGGGCGAGTCAGTTGTTACACTCGCGATCGGAATCAGAAGCTAACGAGATTTTGTTTATCGACACTCCGATGTAATGATCTTCGAAACGCAGCTTCTGGTCTGATTTTTTTTTTTCGCGAGAAGAGACGGTCATTTTGAAGAAAAAAAAAACAAAACAAAAAATCAACACGCAAACGACATGTTCGAAGCGCGCACGAAGCAGACATTTGCCCGCGATTTATCGCTCGTCTTTTTATTTATGAATGGTGGCCTGAAATCTGAGGCGTCGCGTCGTGAGCGCGTTATCGCCGCGCCAAGCACCGGTAAATGCGCATACAGGAACAATCTACTGTGGCCTTCGGTGATAAGCATGCAAGTAGAAATCCGGCAGATCTACGCCGCGCCTATCCGAGGCGGCAGAAGGCGCCCCTAAAGCACATATAGTTAATTGTTTGTTATCTCACGAGAGCGTGCGCGTACAGGATGTTTCACGTTTTCGATATAGTCGTCGTCGTCGTCGTCCGATAAAAAATATATATTTCACATAGATTTTGTTTAATTTAAAATGTTCCTTTTACATAAATACGTAATACAATGAATAATTAAAATAGACCTTCCAGCGGTTTTGATACCAGAGTTGAAGGTGGTTTAAATAAATTCAGCGGTAGTCCAAATACGTTTCGATCTTTATTTAGATCATCTTCAGCCACGCTAAGCAAAAAAAAAATAATAATACAATGTAATACAATGAAAACAATTTTCTCTCGCGCGGGATATTTTTCGACGCGTGTGTGTGTGCGTTTTATCAGTATATTTTTTTTCATATAATCCAACATCTGTTGCAAGATATGTTGTGCAAGAGTATTTTTCTCGGGATTTATTTAAATATAAATTTTCCAAATTGGCTTTGCATGTTTTTTTTTTTTTCCCCAAAAATGAGAACAGCGCGTTCACGGGGATTAATTATTCGTCCCATACATCGAACCACACGTGCATATATATATATATATATATATATATATTCGTGCTTTCATTTCTTTGTTAGATGTTTGTAATTATTATTATTTTTTTTGTTTTGCACCTCTAATGTTTTTTAATTAGCGAGTGCGCAGAGAGCACGCGCAACCAGAAATGCGGATATTTACCTTGAACCGTGCGGTACAACGGCCACACAAGTTATATTGATCCTAGTACCGTGCATCCCCTTGTCTCGAAGACCATTTACAGTGTAAACTGCATTTGACGTGGCGTGCGCTAATTTAGGAGCTCTCTCTCTCTCTCTCTGTCTCTGTCTCTCTCTCTCTCCGGCGGCAACCCCGAGATATTACACCTTGTAAGATGACCACGTTCTCGAGGATCGTTTGTGGCCGCGGAGCCGCGTTATGATCCTTCTCATTGTCCCGTTTGGACGTTTCGAGAGAGCTCGCGGCGCGCGCGCGGTAAGTAATTAGAACTCCCCGCGATTAACATGTTTGTTGCTAAGTATTGTTCACGGCGAAACCAAAAGGGAGGGAATGACGGAAAGGCCGACAGAGAAAGGAGGAGATATTTCCGTCTGTTTGTTCGGAAGTTCGGGAAGAACTCGCCGCAACGTATCCTAATTTTCCGCGCGAGAAGCGGCGCAATATTACAATTTTCCGGCGCCTCTCTCTCGCGAAATTTCCCAGAGAGAAGCGGATGGATACAAGGATTCGCCATCCGCTGTCGCGGCGGAAGAGGCCGGTCAAACTTTTGCCGCCGCTCGTCGAACTCAATCGATCTCTCCGACATTTTCTTTCTTTCTTTCTTTCTTTTTCTCCGGTAGCCGACTTTCAACCGGAAACTTTCGTCGCGCCGAGCCGTCGGCTGTCTCGTTATTAGAATCGAGATGATATCTGCGCGATCTCTTATCTCAATCTTCGTAATTTGACGCTAGTTGCGTACGAGCGACTGTTTTTTTTTCTTTTTTTTTTTTCGGTCATTTTCCTTCGCGCGAAAAAAGAATATACACGGACTCGGTTGGGATAAAACAAAATCTCGCATTATTATATGTGGTTTTAACGCGCGAATCGATTTTCGCATCGCAACAATACGCTCGGTGAAACAATGACGAGTATCCTGTTTTCTCGTGTTATTTATCGATTTCGAAGCTACTCTCTTTTCCTTCTCTCTCGCTTGTTATTGTCGTTTTTTCCCATCCTCTCTCTCTCTCTCTCTCTCTCTCTCTCTCTCTTGTTTCTTTTTGTTCGATGCGAATAATCAACACCGCAGCAATGAGCTAATTGCGCCTCGTAGTTTTTTTTTTTTTACTGACAAAACAGTTTAAAAAAATAGATCGCAGAGAAAACGCAAACAACACTGATTCGCGAAATTATTGCGAATCGCGAACTTCGTTAGCAGATAACGGTTGCGTAAACTTTTACCCGTGGCAGTTCGGAGAGAACTGGAAGAGTTTCTTTTCTTCTCCGCGTCTTCCGCGAGAAGAAGTTGCGGAAAGAACGAAGCAAAACCGCAGTAATGCGAGGATCGTTACGAAGTAAACCGCCCTGGGCGTAAGTTTATGAATTTAACTGTTTGCCGAAGTACAGCTTTAATTTCGAGAGAAGGGCTGCGCCGCGCCCGTTGCGATAACCGTTTCGCATTTTATCCTCGTTTGAAATATCCGTTGTTTACGATCGAATAAATAAACGTCGGCGAGAGAAATAAAGCCGAGAGAGAAGAGATAACACCCTTATTCGTTTATTCTACGCGATTTCGTTTCCGCGCGTTCGATAAATATATGTGTGTGTGTGTACGAGCGCGCGAAATTTTCTCTGGATCTGTACTACTGAGTACTCGTTGAAATGTCGTGCGTGTCTCTTTCTCCCTCTCTCTCTCTCTCTGTTTCCCCACTTTTTCTAATTCTCTTTACCGCGTAAAAAATTCAACGATGGGACGACGTGCACACACTCTCGTTGCAGTGCGCGCAACGAGCGAACGAGCTGACGTAAATACGAGTAACGAGCTTTTACGGAAGGGGAAGGGTTCGGCTGTAGCTTTTTTATACCTTGATGGAAACACCATCAAAGGGCGGAGAAGAGCAATGAGAGATCAAATAACGAAAGCCGATTCCTCGACGAGAGCGACGTTTACGCGTGCGGATCGCGCAGAGAATAAATCAATTTCGGCGCGCAGACGCGAGAACAAGTCGCGCGCGCGTGAAACGATATTTCGCTTATTGTTATTTATTATTAACATATTAACTCTTTCATCATCCGAATTTTTTATTAAAATATGTTGTGTGTAACGTGAAACCAGCAAAATCAACATCAATCTCCAGATGTAAATTAGCAATAAATTTAAAATTTTCAGAGATTTTATTTATTTAAAAAAAATTTTTTTTTTTTTTTGACAATAAACAATTTCCGTAGTTACGAAGAAGAGTTGACGGAACAAGATTCTTGCAATTATAAAAAAGTGAAATTAGATTAAAAGAACGTTGATACATCAGTATGTGAATTCAAAATTCCGCGCGGGGTTACAGAGAGTTAATTAATTATATCAATTTTAATTGTATTAATTGTTTTACTGCCGAGCTCGATTTAATTCGAGCTCGATTGTGAAAATCTCGGGACAATTGTTAAAAATAGTTGTTAATTAGTAAACTACTAAAAAAAAAGGCAATTATCACAAATAAATTAGCAGAGAGAGAAAGAGAGAGAGAGAGAGAGACGGGTTGCATGGCAATCTCGCAAAGTGAGCAGCAGTGAAAGGATTGACGAGAGAAGGCAGAAAAAATAAAGAGTCTTTCATAAAGACTTGTGAGTTATCTTGTTGTCGAATACGTTCGACGAGAGTAAACGAGACGCGAAACGTAATCGAGAGATAGCCGAGCGGTATTATCTGCAATACGTCAGCCCCCGCGTCGATTCCCATCTCGCGCGCACACGCCTGTCAATTTTTATACACCCGAGCTGTTCATCACGCGCGTGTGTACAAAATACTTCTGTGTGTGTTTTTGTTATACATCATTAGATGTATAACACGCTGTTCGAGGGCGCGTTTCCCAAATAATGGAATTCCCACTCGCTCCTTGTTCCATCAAGGGCGTTCAATTCAGCGCGCCCATCTCTCTCTCGGAGTTGGCAGCGTTATTTTTCATTCGGCGGGACGGGACGATGGGGCTGTGGCGGAGGCACGAGCGTAAACCGACGGTTATATACGTCGATCCATCTCCGGGAGCTCGAAGATAGAGCCTAACGACGAGTGTGACGGTGCCCCTTTATCTCGCAACCCCTCCCCCCTCCCCACGTAACGACCGATGATTATTTACCCTCCACCTTCTTCTCGCGTTATGACGCCGCGGATGGAAATTCAAACGACTGCCGAGCGTCAAACGGAATATTGTTCACCCCTCCGCGCCGAGTTTAAGGGTGCGAGTGATACGCACGCCCCGTGATCTCTTTCCTCCCTCCCCCCTTCCTGAATGCGACGTGCTGCGGATATTGCAACGACACGAGTAGTAACTTTCTGTTTTCTAACAAGTGCGGAAACTCGATGGCAATTTTTTGCAGTCTGCAATCTCTCGGTGCATAATTTCTGATTAAACTGCTTCTGCTTCTCTTTCTCTGTTTTTTTTATTTACTCATTTAATTAAAAAAAAAAAAAAAAAAAATTCGAAAGAAGAGTTTCGCCGGGGGGAGGAAGAAGAGGAAGAAGGGGGATGCAACTTATCGAAGAAGAATATCTCGTCGTCGAGGTGCATTCGGCGATGACGAATGCGAGTGGTTCGCATGGTCGCGCGCGCACGGGAACAATGCGGGCGGGGCGGGAGAGGGAGAGAGAAAAGCGCCGGGGAAATTATTTGTGCGGCGAGCATTCGCGCAGAAATCAATGACGAGGAGGCTAGAACGAAGAGATTTATGAGAGGAACGCGATGAGGCAGAACTAAGGAAGGAACGAGATTCGAACGCGCGCGCGTTCAGCGGCAACAAACGCGCGAGGAAGATAGCAGACGCGCGTCGGCAAAGGAAGGCGTTTTATCGCCGCGCGTCGACGATAACGCGCTCCCTCCTCCGATGAACTATCGCGGTTTAATAATCTCGAGGAAGCGATCGTGCTGAATCGACGATGTCGAAAACCGGGAGAAAAAGTGATATACGGCGACGGGCCACGTTCAGCAGAAATCGCTGATTGCCCCTTCCCCCCCTCCGTCGTCGCGGGTTCGATACAACGTCAGAATGCAGTTCGGAATTATTGTTGTTCTCGTCGCGCATCCGAGAGAGAAAATAAAAGCTAGAGAGAGAGAGAGAGAGAGAGAGAAACGGGAATTTATAATCACGCGTAATTGCGCGAAATGTCTAAATTGTAGGAGACCGATAAATAAATTGGAAAATTAGAAAAAAGGAACGAAATGTTACGCAATTTTACGTAATATTGGATATATATAATTGTTCAACAGTCACATCTTTTAGAAAAAAAATATTAATCTTATCTCATAAAAGTTATTTAGTTATAAAAACGATTTTGCAAATTTGCCAACTTACCTGACACCCAGGGTTGGATGTCATTGTATAAAATATAACTACTTATAAAACATTAATAATCATTTAATTATTAACAAATTGTATGAGTGATTTTTATAAACGCTTATATTGCAAGTCTTTCAACCGTAGATGATATTTTAATGACTAAGAAAATAGACTTTTTTTTAGAAGTGTTGTACTTGTACAGGTACCGTGTGTGTGAATGAAGTAATTAAAAAATATAGATTAAAAAAATCTACTTGCCAAGTTTAATTTTACAAAAGTGCTTGTGAAATATAAAATGCGATATTTGTAATGAAAGTAATTTTGCACACACGACATTAGCAGTTTACATCGTAAAGAAGAATATTTTCTTATAATCATTAAAATTGAGCGAGGTATTAGCTGTGTGACAACTAATCCAGCGTGTCAACTCGGTCTTCCCTACTGGAGGATATCGCGCGCGTGCAACAAAATTGAATCGCGTCACAATTAATCACATCGGGATTAATTTCTTAATGGTTTGGTAAAAGTGTGTAAAAAAAAAAAATTGATTCCTTTATAAGAAAAAAAATCAAAGAAGGAAAATGTGTGTGTGTACAAATATAACACAAATTTTAATTAAAATCTCGGTAATTGTCGCGTCACTTAATATACAACGCGATTCTCAAAGAGATAAAATATATGTAGACGCGATCTCTCGAAGAAAACGAAATTAAAAATCCTACCGTGAAATATTTGCGTGCCCGCAGGATCGTCTGTTTCAAATGTAAGATATACGTGCGTTGTAATGCGAGCGCGTCCCGATTTCTGTTCCCCGTGTATTTATCGATCCCCACCGGAAACATCCCCCATCCCCTCGCGCACATTCTCGCGGAGTGCCAACTTTAATTAAGCGCTGATAAGGGAGAGTGCGCCCGTGAATTTATTTCGGATCTAAAGAGAAATATTGGAGTTCCGTTACGCTCGTGTGTGTATTACCTTCGCAAATATCTCGACGGTATTTATGGTCACGCTTTTAGCGTAACCTTCGCATATTCGGTGCCGCGCGAGAAGAGGAGAAATAAAAAAAAATAAATAAATAAACTTGCTCCATCCCCGCGCAGTATTGTATCTCGAAAAATTTGAAAAAGTGCGACTCGTTTTTTTTCGGTCCGGAAAATTAAAAAACGCCACTTCCACAGTACGGCAACGGCGGGTTTTTCTTCCCCTTCCCCCCCCCTCCCTCCATCCTCCTCCCCGTCGACGATACGCAACAACGACAACATTTTTCGATTATACAGACTTTGATTATTCGTTCTGTCTGTTTGTTAAATTTCCATGAACCATTAAAGTAATTATTGCGGTTCGATAATATTCAGCTCCGACAGTCATTCATTGCACTCGGTTAATTAGCGCGATAATTACATTACGCACGTATATGTATTAAAGTTGAAACAACTGCTGCCATTTAAACAGAGAGCGAATGTATTTATTTATGGTCGAGCGAAATTATCAGGGTTGAGGAATGATTAATTGGTTACGTTAATTACCCTCCCCGTTCGAATTTGTATTCTTTCGATTCGTGAGAGAGAAGAGGAGGATAAATGTTTTTTGCCAGAAAAACCAAATTGTCGGATACATATTTATATATTCTCTCCCTCCGTTAAAAATATTGCGCGCGTTCGAACGTATATTGCACAAGATGAATATATAAAACAATGTTTTTTTTTTTTTTTTTTTTTTAACAGAGAATAAAGTCGATATATGTGTGTTCTTCTGGTTTTCGAATGTTTGAATGACCCCACCGCGTCGGTGTCACTCTTGCGCCGACATTTCGCGAACATTTACCGTTCGTCGACAGCGAGTTTCGAGAGCAATCTGATACTTGAAATCCTGATGAAGTGTGAAATGTCCCGCGAAAAATGATGTAAACCGACACTATAACGCGGTTTCGAACATCCGAATATAATCCATTTTCCGCGACTTCTCACCCACCGCGAAAATATTACAAATACAGTGCATGAAAAATTGAAAGCTCCAATTCACATTAGAGAGAGAGAGAGAGAGAGATTGCGGGTTTCCGAAAGAAATTGCATCGAACGGGGGGGTTGCGGAAGGGGATTGGACGTATTATCGGCTAAGTGAATTAACCGATTTGTTGGGCCGGCCGGGCATTTTTGCGTTCGCGACCGCGAAACTGAAATTGCGTTACTCGGGGGAGGCGATGCCGCGATTAATTAGTCCCCGTCGTCGAGGTGACGGTAATGTGATTGCGCGTGTCGAATCCGCGCGTGGTGGTCGACAGACGGAAAATATACACGTTCGCGCCGACGACCCTTGTAAAATGTAAATTCTCCGCGATTAAACTCGATTAATCCGGACGCGCGTCGCCCGCATCTCTCGAACGCTGTTTTCACGCGCTCAGTCCGAGGCGCGTTCGGGGGGGGATCGGATAGGTTTGCGGATTTCCCTCGTTTCTCCGTTAAATCGCGGGGAGACATTCCTCCCCTCCCCGGATATTTTGTTCCACGCGTGAGCAAGCTGTTGACTTTTCGAGAGAGAGAGCAAATGTTCGGAAAAAAGAAGTTGGGGAAAAAAAAAATTGGATTCGGAGCAGAGGCGCCGGCCGACACGGCGCCAATCCCCGCGAGAGATTCTTTCGCGGGAGGATATTGCCGCGCATCATTGTTTTACGCCGCGTTCGTTACATAATCGGTTTTTTATTTTCGCGAGGTTTGTGTTTTCGCGAAATACTCCAACCCCTCCGCGCAGAGAGAGAATATCCTCTCGATTATTACCCGTCCTCGCTCGCCGAATATAGCCTCCGCCGCCGTCGTCGTTGTTGAAACTCAACTGCATCTCGGGTTACCCGTTGCCTCGGCTTTCAAATCGGTTGAAAAGATGAGCCGCGAGGAAGAAGAGAAAGCTAGCTCTCTCGAAGAGGGAGAAAGAGAGAGAGGGACGGAGACGGAGAGCGGTGTGTGAGAGGGATCTCGAATCCTCTCTGAACAATTGAACGATTATCGGGAGATTTGCCGTCGTTCAGCCGCGATTCCGAAAGACGACCGCGCGTGTCTGCGCCGCCGTTGTGTGAATTATTCAACAGAATTCTACAAAAATTTTCTCTCTCTCTCTCTCTCTCTCTCTTTTCGCTCTCGCGTAATTTGCTCTCGCGAATACGCGGTATTTTTTTTTTTTTCTGTTTATGCGCGCGACTCGTCGTCGTGCGACGAAATCATTGGATACAAATTTGCGCGGAATGGAAATGAAAGCGAGTATACCTACCTATATATATGCGTTTGACCCCGCGCTTTTGACCAGCTTGTATAACTACAACGAGAGACGCGCGTTGTTATCGCGTATGTTGTGTTGCGTATCCGCGCTATTATAGGCGGTATCATTTTCACGGTGGTGTCATTTTTGCGCTTTGTGTTGCGACGTTCATCCAAAACGAGAGTGTAATTACCTGACGCGATCCCCCATCAGCTACATGCGTGTGTAACGGGCATTCGCTCGATCGTTGCGACTCGCAGAGAGAGAGGGAAAATGTTTTCGTCGAAATTCGACGCGTGTCAGGTGTCTAACTATACGGTATGTGTTTTCGAATATTCCTTTCGGACGACGAGCCATTTTACACATTTGTTTAAACGCGCGGATCTTTTGTTCCTGTAACCGATAGGTACAGTTACATTGATAATGGACCTGGCGTGTTTACCTGGCCTGTCCTAGTTGTCAACGACAACATCAAAATGCCCGTACAACAAATGTTGGTTTTTTTTATACATGTCCGTCCGAAACATGAAATTGGAACATTTCGCTCCTCGTTGAGGAGCGAAACACACGCGCGCGCGCAGGATGTGTTTGAAACTTTTTGAACAAAATAGCCAGAGATAGGATCAATCTGATCCGATTGTCATTTTGCAAAACTCGCGGAAATTATCAAAATTCGAAATTAGCCGAGGGAGGTGCCAACATTCGCTGCCGCGCGTCCGTAAAGTAGAGGGTGAAGAAACTTTCGCACCCGTGCTTGAAACGTTTCGATCAATTTATTTCGATCATCCTCACCCACCAAACTCGGGGAATATCAGTATATAAGATTTGACTACCGAAGGGAGTCAACAAACAACACAAACAGCGAGTGTGAAAAGCAGATTTAGGCTTTGTTTGAACTGCCAAATCTAGATATGTAAGCGCTGACAAACACTAAAACAAAAAGCGTGACTGTCTTCCACAACGTACACATAAAACATAATATTTACCAAATTGATAATTAACGTGCAATATGAAAACGCAAGAAAAAAGCGACGATCCGTACTTTATTAAGGGTGTAAAAAATTTACACAATTTTCAGAAAATCAATATCAGCTCGTAGATATGGAAAAATGTAACGTGCCATACGTTACTTCGTTCTCTCGTTGCTGCGAGATTGCACGCGATCTTTTTTTTTTTTTACAACTGAAAATTATACATGATTTTACTCGGGTCCGCAGATTGGTCCGGAACCAATCCACCTTCACGCTTTGTCAAAATTTTCCATCTTGTATATTGTCGACGAATGAAAAAAAAAAAATACAGTTTCTGTCGCACGTACATCCGCGTGGGAGTTTGATAGCACGGAGAGCCTTTCAAATATACAGAAGCCGCGGTATTATATAAGACGGAACGTCGTTGCGCCGATTACACCCGCGTAGCGAAATTTTTGTGCGACTTTTTCCGTCGAATTTCCGGCTCTATTGCTCAACTCGATCGCTATTACACGCGTATCGAAAAACCGGAAGCGTTATAAAATGACGGGGGAGGGAAGGAGACGAGGTTTACACACGAGATCGTATAAAACGGGGGGGAGGCGAAGCCGACGACGTGAGGGCGGCGTGGCGTGGCATCGAATCCGCGCGCGGAGAGGACTCTCCGTCATCTCTTTCGTCGGTTATTACTCGATAAGTTTTCAAGATCGATTCTCGTCCGCGCGTTTGACGTGCGCGTTAGACGGTGTGTTACCACATACCTACCACGTATATATGTATGTGTGTAACCGGGGTATTTTTCCTTCTTTTCTCTTAAAGCTCGCGAGGCTCTTTTTGAAGCGAGTTTTAAGAGAATATCCGACTTGTCACGGACGTAAAACACCGGGAAATGTGACATTTTTGGTTTAGCGCGTGAGAATATAACCAGACCAGCTCGCGCGCGCGCGAAGAAAATAACGCGTGACAAAAAAGCCGTGTAACAATTTCATTCCGCAAATTACCGCACTTGTTGCTGTTTTTTTTTTTTTCAGACGAATGTATCCGCTCGGTTAATTTCGTTAAGTTTGTAGTTTCTCGGAATAACGAGTTGTCGATTGTTTATGCATTTTCAACGCTGGTTTTGTCGCCCCGCCGGAGAAAAGTGACTTCTTCTGGCTGAAAACTGCAAAATCTCTCTCTCTCTCTTTTGCTCGAATAAAACTCTCAAGAGCTTTCTTTTCCCCGTACTTTTCATTACGGCGGGAACACTGCGGAGTAAACAGAACGAACACTTGGCCGCGCTTCTGTTGTCGACTTGCGCGCGTAGAATATGCAAAAGCGTACGCGCGCGCGCGCGTTTCTCCGAGTTTTTATCCCCGACTGGTAATTCCATTTCGAAGTTCGAGAGAAAAGTTTCGAGTTGTGAGTAATATTCGCATCTCGCGAGCGCGCGCGACAATAACGTTAAAACCGCCAGTTGGCCGAGATGCACTTCCGCGAAAACGTAAAAATATCTCTCTTAAGCCGCGTTAAAACCGCGATTCAAAAGCGAGTGATTTTTATAGAGCACGACGCGCGTACGAAGAATAATTCTCTATTTAATAAAAGTTTATTGTTTAAATTATTAAAAGCTCTTTATTGCAGCAAATATATTTGCTTCTTCAGCAAATGAATGTTATTTTTATCGGGACTCTCTGTTACACACGTCTGCGAGCAAAAAAAATATACATACGTAAAAAAAATATCTAAATTTATAAAAAGAGAAACTTTGATAAAAATATTACATGTGTAAAATAATATAATACAATATTTTTAATAATACATATATATATATATATATATATGTATTATATAATTTTGACAAAACAAAATATATATCTTGTACACATTTTGTTTTATCACAAATTTACTACCATGTTTCACTTTATTGCAAAATCTTATTATCGATCTATCGCAAGTATTTATTATTTGTCAAAATATCTGATGAAAAAAAAACAAAAATCGTACGCAAGCAAGTTGTTTAAATATCAAAACCTATTTCACACGTAGTAGCTTAAAAAAAAAAAAAAAAAAAAAAAAAAAAAAGATTCTAAAAACACCGCGTCGCTCGTATAAAAATCCTTTTCCTTCGTCTGTGTGTTGCACGCGCATCGTAAACGTCCGTTTTCGCATTGAGTCGTCATATTAGGTACGTATAAATTCGCACGTGTATATACTTATCACGTCGCGATATATACTTTGGCAAGCGTTTCGCGAGGGAGACCATTTTATAAGCGTGAAAAGCAGCTTTTAAACGAATGCGATAGCGATCGAATCGAGTTTTAGCGAGTGGTATTGCATGTGACACGACACCGTATAAGCGAGATGCATTTTCGCGGGAGTTGCATCGAAGGAGCAAACCCTTTATAGACTTTATGGCGGATATATCTTTGCGATACCGAGCAATATCGCGCGTTCTTTTGTCAAAACGCTCCCAGGACACCCGGGTGGCCGGGTGTAATGGCTGTCGGGGAAATTGCAGTTTTCCCCGTGAGTTATCGACCGATGGGGTCTCATCACATCGAGACGCGACGCGCGAGAAACTGAGCTGACTTTTCCAACGCGTGCGCGCGTTTTCCGGGATAACGCGTCTCCGAGCGCGAATTTTTTTCGACCATCGTGTCGCGCTTCTCTTTTATTCTCCGCTTCGTTAAGTTTTATCGCAGCGCGAAGTGAATTCGCGGGATGTGTGCGTTAAGTTTCCGCCGCGCGCAGACAGCGTTTTTCCCGAAATACCTCGACGCAAAGTAAGTCCGTCGCTGCGCGTTTCTCTCATTTGGAAATTAGTCGGCGCGGCGAAATAGTTTGCGCGAAAAAAAACCTCGTCGCGAGGTTTCCCGCAGACGATTGTTTTTCGGCGTGAAAAAAAATGAGCGTCGTTACGAAAATGTTTTCTCTCTCTCTCTTTTTTTTTTTTTTTTTTTTTTTTACAACAACAACAACCGCGTGTAATTGTATCATATCATTTTCGCAATATTTCACAAACGCCTGGCCACACGTTAGCCTTTTTGTTTGCTCCGAGGTTGTTATACACGGTGTAATTTCACAATAGTTGGGAAACGAGTAATTTAACACATAACCCGCGAAGTGTGCCTTATGTTTATAATAACAACCTCCAATTGCGCGCGCGCGAGAGCGGACTTTTAATTAAACGGACGCCATTTCATTTCGCGAAGTTTGAGTTTCGGGGCTGTAGCTTGCTGCTACAACTCGCGTGTATTTATTATATAAACTGTTATTAGCTGCTGTATTGCGTGCGCCCCGGATCATTTATCGCATATCCCTCTCTCTCTCTTTCTCTCTCTCTCTCTCTCTCTCTCTCTCTCTGTTTCGGAGGATATATTAATTCTCGATTTGCCGCGGCTGATTTTGAATTAGTATTTTGTTGCGAGAAACAGCAGTTGTAATTATAATCGTATCACCAGCGTGTGTATTATTTAATTGCGCAATTAAATACATCGGGGGAAAATGAAATTATTTCGCAAGTAAGATGTCACGCGCACGCGAGTTGCGAGCGCGCATGTCGCTTAAAGCGTTAATTAAATTGTTATAAAAAAAAAAAGAGAGAAAAAAAAACTATTTCTATACAGCGGGCGCAATTTGCCGACTTTTATCGTTGAAAAATCCGCGGCGATATTTATATCGGCTCGACGAGTGCGGGGATTATTTCCGAACTATCGCTTCGAGGGGTGGATGGTTCGTCGGATTTTCTACGGGAACCGATTGCGAGAGAGAGAGAGAGAGAGAAGCACAAATCCTTAATTTCTCGAGTGAGAGAGGCTTCGGAACAGAGCGCGGAATAGACGCGAGCTTTAATTTCCGCGAGCGAATCTGAATGCCGCTTTGTTCTCGCGCGGAACCGCGACGGCGAAAAGGGGGCGGAGGAGGGAAAGAAAATCGTCACCGACGACGGGAAAGAACGGAAGGGAAAGAGAAAGGGTAAAAGTTTCGCGCTCGAGTGAGAAAGGTTCCGTTAGACGAAACAGCGCGTACGAAAGAGCGCGTACGAAAGCACTTCGGAGATTCGGGGAGACTTTTACGGGGAGGGAAACGATGGTGTGGCGATGACGACGACGGCGGTGGCAACGCCGACGACGACAACGACGATGGGAAAGGAAAGGCGCGAGAGAGTGGGTGCTAAATGGCGGTGACAATGGGACGTAGGAGTTCGCGAGACGCGTGGTAGTAGTTTCGCGAAGCCGCATCGGTTTTCGTTGGGCGCCGCGCGTCGGCTGTTTAATTGTTTCTCTCCGGGTTCAGCGTCCATTTAGCCGGCGGAGGAAATTTAGCGGAGTGGAAAGTGTCGCGCGATTTAAACGGCGCGCGGGACGGAGAGAGAGAGAGAGAGAGAGTTGAACGATATTCAAAGTGACGGACGGACGTTAGAGTTTTCGTTGATTAATTTCCCGACCTCTCGTTGGGCGCCGCGCCAGCGTTCTGACGAACGCTGTTTCTAGAATCTTGTTTTTCTTTTTTTCTTTTGGAATTCAAAAAAAAAAAAAAAACAAGAGCGCGTTATTGAAGATTTCACTACGCGCGGGTGGGTTTTACGTCTTTTTTTTTTTTTTTTTCATATTTCGAGAGAGATAAAAGAGATGAAAATTGCATGATTATGAGCAATTAGCAGCATATTTTCCTCGATAATGAATGTCAATTTTCTTCGAACAAAAATTGGACGAAGGAAGAAGAAGAGGCAAAAGTCTCCGGTTGTTTGATCGTCACGAGTCGGATCGTCCCGCTGAGATAATTGCGTTTTCTTGATTGCAAAATGACAATTTGCCCAAGGACGACGGGAAAAGCCATTGCAACGCGGCGTTTCTTACGCCGAATTTCGTCCTAAACCGCACATGCGCGAGCTCTCTCTCTCTCGAATTATCGCCGACACATACTCTCTCTCTCTCTCTCTCTCTCTCTTTCTTTCTCTTTCTCAGCGCGCTGTTAATAATTCCGCGAGAAACCTCTCTTCTTGCTGCTTAACCGCGAGACGCGATTTCTTGCGAGAGAAACCGCGTGGATTTAATCGTCCGCGATACGAGCGAACGCGAGGGGGCAATTTGAGAAGAACGCAATGAGAGGAGCCGACAAAGATTGCATTTTTATTCAGCGCGCCACGACCCTATTAGCGGGAATTGAATCGAAAATGAAATCTCGCCTGCGTGGAGAAAACAGTCTCGCGCGCGGAGAAACGCACAATTTTCGGGGGCGAGGGGAGGGTGGTTGCCGCTCTCTCCCGCGAAGATTTTAAAAATTTTCGTATCTCGCCGATTGCGAAACTGCCTTTTTTATTTCCATGTTTAAAGAAAAATAAACAGCTCGATTTACTTTACACGCTAGATTGAAATTGAGATTAGGGTTAAAAAGCGGTTTCGCATTGAAATTATTAATTAATTGGCGAGTTACCCCGCGAGCGAATATAATTGAGCGCTCGCCAAAACCGCGCTTATATTTGGAGATTAATCCCGTCAGTATTTAACGCAATACCGATCTCGTCATTGGTCGCCAAGTTAAATATATTTTGGTTCCGCGGAGAATCGAGCGCGCGCGCGTGTATTTTATCGTGTCGTTAACCTCCGAACTTTTGAATATGCGCTATTGATGTTACGTGCGTGCGTGTGTGTGTGTACGATCGCGGGCAACGCGCGTGCGAAATGTTGACAAATTAATCTTGTTCTCGTAAACTTTCTCGTTGGAAACACGGTCAAACGGAATGCTGAAACGTCGTGATTGAAAATTCAACACCTCGCGCGCTGCGAAGGTACGCCCGCTACGCTATAGCGTATCCAGGCGCGACGTTAAACAGCGGCGTTCTAATTTCTTCTCGGTTACTGGAATTTCGAGTGTCGGGTTTCGTTTTTTTTTTTTAAAGGAACTTGTCGATTCGCGCGTGTTTTTTGTCTTCTAAACATTCAAGAACAGAATGTCTTGATTCTCGAGCGCGTCTTCAGTTTCTTATCGGATCGTGAGGTTATAAATTCGAGTCGACGTTATCGTTGGATGGGGAGACGCGCTGTCGTTAATTAAAAGAATCCGCTTTCCGCGGCGCAGATATCGGGCGCGCGTTTTCACGGGCGCGTTTATCTTTTCGAACGACCTGTAGATAGCCGCGTTCTTCTCGGATATCTTTCCCGCATGGCCGTTAGTCTTTTAAAACGTCGAAGTTGCCGGCTTCCTCTTGCCGAGTAATGCCGGCATTAGCAACTTCGGTCGGTGTGGCGGAAAATTGCGAAAGTAATAAAGCGAACCAAGTATAAAAGCGTCTGCAAAGTCTCGGAGAGAGTCGGGGGGGGGGGGGGGGGGCATATGAATCGGGGCTGTCGGCATTTTCGTGGCGCGACGTGAAAGGGGAAAGAAGAGGGTTGGTGGCGGCGGCGGCGAAGGTGGGAAACGGAAGAAAGCACACGCGATCACACACACACACACACACACACACACACACACAGGAAGGCCCTGCCCGTAACGCCGCGGGTATCTGTCTATTTCGTGTCACTTTAACGCCGCCCGCGCAGCAAGCAGACTCGCCGCACCGCGCGTTTCCTGAAAAATGCACAAACTTGCCAACGCGCATTTTCGCGCCCGTCCGCGATCGCGCCACGTCCCGTCCGTCACGCACGCTCGCTTTTCCCCCGTTTTGTTTCGGAAGCGCGAACAACGGGGCGCGACATCTTGTATCTGTCTCGACCTTTTCATTTTTCTCCCCCCCCCCTGCTATTTTCTTGTTTATGTCCCGTTGCTTCTCTCAAGGCCCGCTACGCCGCCGTCACGACGTGACGTCATCCTTCTCAAAGTTGAAATATTCGCATTTTTCTTCTGAATTTTTAACATCAGTTTTACATTTTTGTTCGTCAGTCAATTACACGATCCCGATCGTTTGTGCCGTTTGTAACATCGCGTTATATGACGCATTTTAGCATTTTATCAGGTAAACGGGCGTAACATCGTTTTCTAACTATAAATTTTACTCTCGTCGTCTCTCTATATGCGTCGTTCTTTTGCGAAGAGCGAAACTGCGTTTCCGACGGATTAAATTCGAGGTGCGCGCGCCCGGCTAGTGCTTTAGATGCAAATTATCTTAATTCGCCGTCAGCGCCGTCGGCGCCAATTCCGCAGCGACGTACCGTAAATTCGTAAATATTTGCATCGCGCTTTGATTGGAAAACTCCAAAATCCAAAACAGGATTCCTCTCTCTCTCTCTCTCTTCGTCGTCGTCGTCGTCGTTCAACAGCTGGACCCCTTCGCGAAATCGCGTCATCGCGTTTGTAAATGAATTATTTATCGAAACGAGAGAGAGAGAGAGAGAGACCGTGACGCTGACGTTAATTTATGGCGTTTTGTTTTATAACGTGTGCTGGAAGGTTTTTCGCATCACAAAGCACGTTTTCCCGACGCTGGCGTCGTCGTCGGGGAACAGAATAATTGCAAAAATTAAAAAAAAAAAAAATCCGTATTACGACGTCGCATTAATTTACGTAAAGAATATAATTTCGACGCGTGCGTATGTGCTAACGCGAAAACTGTCACGGGGTTTTAATTATGCAAACGAAAGCGGATAATCAATAATTTTAATTATAATTTTCTCATCGTTAACGCAAATTTCTCCGCAATGCGCGCGCGCGCGCGTGTGTGTTTTTTTTAAAGCGGTATCTGTTTCTGATTAAAAGCTACAAAATTAAAAAGAAAAAAAAGCGACAAATTCATTAATTTTCGCACACGGATTATTATAGTTATTTTCGAAAAAGTGGTTCTTTGTTATCTTTTAATTACTTTGTCCGCGTATAAGCCTGTTGGATTAACGCTACTTTTCGAACGAGAATATTACCTCAATTTTCCATTCGCTTTGATTGTATCTTCCGCTTCAACCTTTATATCTCGTTAGTTAGTTAGTCGTCGAAATGAACCTTACCCCCCTCGTCTTGCGGAAAGAGTTCGTGTTCCAAGTTTTCCGCTGATGGAAGGGTTTGCTCGCTGCAAAATTCAGAACCGTCCGACCGCGAAGGCATCGGGTGGTGATTCAGCACATCGCACGCGCTCGAGCTTGAAGGAGAATTGTTTCGTCAAAACTGTTTGCAAACATTTTGTTTGATCGACATTGAGAAAAAACATTTCCGGAACAATCAAAGATTGTCTCCGTGTGTTTGAATATTTTTGAAATTTGCGCGTGACATCGCGATCGCGGGCCGCCATTTTTTACACACCCTCGGACGTGCGCGGGACCGCGCGCACGATCTGATTTTCGCAGTTCTTACAACCAAGTTATTTTTTTTTTTTTTTCGCAAGAATTTATCTGTCGCAGAACGAGTTCCGTTTTCTCGGGAGGCTAATTTCGCCGCAGTTTGTATTCGCCATTACGAGGCCCGCGGCAACCCTGCGCGCGTACCCTTCTGAGCGAACGGAAAAGATATTCTCTCTCTCTCTCTCTCATCCGCGCGCGCGCGCGCAAAACGGGAGGTGATACTCATTACTAATGCACCGTCGTGCGAAGTGGCGAACAAAAATTGCGAGCGCACTAAATTCTTGTCGGGTTAAAGTTTGATATTGCGCGCTAAAGGAACGACCCTTCCTCGTGTTTTATACATCGCGCCGAGTAAACATATTTTATATTACCGTCTTTCTCCCACATTTTTTGCGCGTAATAGACTAAGTTGTAATTCTTATTCACTTTCTCGTTAATTAACCCCTCGCGGACAGACATGGGGTCGTCTACCAGACCCACTCAAAAGTTGCGCATCGGCGCGTCTCTGGTAAAAATTAATTTTGTTTGAACGCGGAATTGTTTCAAATTTTCGATTAAAAAAAAAAAACAAAATAGAAAAAATATTGATTTTTTAATGGAAATATTCGATTTTAAAGTCACGTGAGTCTCACAGACCTAGTCCGACTCGTAGGTCATTTTCGAGGTCTGTCCGCGAAGGGGGTTGATATTTCCTCACGCGCAAGATTCTGTCCAAAACAAACGCCCGCCTAAGAGATGATAAATATTTTTTTTCACTCGACGCGCGACTCGGAATTGGTGGTGTCGATGTGGAATCTCAAGAGGACTGAATGTGACACGGACTATTAAAACCCTAGCCGCGGGATAGCGCGGTTTGCATACTTCATGTGCGCGTTGGAATACAACTAGAAAACACTGTTGACACGCATAATTGACGATATTTTTTACGACGTAAATCGCGAAAGTCGTTGCACATTTTGCAATCGAATGAAAACAAACCTAATCGATCTCGTATTTTTATTCGCGCGCGCGCTCTTTTCTCAATTCTGCATACATGCGGTCGAGATTATTATTTTGTGTGTGTGTGTGTGTGTGTGTGGTTTTTTGTTTTCGAGAATTTACTTTCCGGCAGATGTTGCTTTCCGAGATTTTTCAAGGATTAATTTCCCCGGGGGCTGCGTTGCTCATCCAAGACTGCAGAAATGCTCCATTCGTTACTGAAAGTTGTTCGAGTGTGACTCGCGTCCCAACTTACGGCGCGAGATGCAAGATGTAGCAAGATGTAGAGCACCTCGTAAACTTTCTTCGAATTGACTTACAGATTGTATCAGTCGGTTTAAGAAGAATGATGGCGCCGCGACCCGCGGGCGCATTAATCATTTTGTTTATTATACGCGTTTGAATATATTTCATTGAAAATTAAATTTACCGAAGAAAGTTGTCTCTGTCCGTGTTGCGTCAAAAAAAAAAAAAAAAAAAAAAAAAAAAAAAACACCCCGTGTGTTTTGCATTTAATAATTGCCTTCTAATTTTCGAATTAATTAACGAACGTGTAGGAAGAACAACGAGACTCGTGTTCTCTTTCGAAGCGGGAGAAATTTACGAGGGCGCTCGGCGCACCCTCATTATCCGGGCGTATCTCATTCGGTGCGTAGAGAAGAAGTTCTCCCGTTCCGGGAGAAACGGCGCGACGGGACAAAAGTCGAGAGAACATCCGCGAGGACGGGAAAGATTCAACGTGGCGCGAGAAAAGCGCCATTAAAAGCAACGACATCGTCAAGTTGAAAAAAAAAAAAAAAAAAAAAACTAAGAGTTTTAATACTATCCTAGAATTACGACGAAAACTTTGGTAATTTTTTAAAAGTAGGAACAGAGGAAACCGGAGGAAAAGAGGAGGAAGAGCCGCGGTTAAAAAAAAAACGCGGTCAGATGTAAGAAAGTTTTCGCGAGAAACCGCACGAGAGAGAGAGCAACTTCTTTTTCACGTCCGGTTTCCTTAAAGGCGTCGGTAAACGCGTTCCGCAATTCGTCCGCGCAATTGCGGAATCGTCCCGAGATCAGACACAACGCGCGAGGGCCGCGATTCTAATCATTCTTTTTACGAGCCGCGGAAATTTTTACGCTCGCCCGCCAATTTGTGCTCCGCTCGCTCTTCCCGAAAAAAGTTTCGTCATCTCGCCCGGAAACTTTCGTTCACGATTCTCGCCGCGATCTTCGCGTGGACGTGTGTCGTCGTCGTCGTCGTCGTCGATGATAAAAAGAGCCAACAAAGTTTCGCGCGCGTTATATAACAGCGTCCGTCTAAACGAAAAAAAAGTTTTTTTTTCTCTCGCGACAGCCGCTGGTCGGATCGATATCGCGGTATCGTTGTGCGAAAATATGCAGAGCGTAAAGATGGATGGTCGAGGAAAGTTGCGGGACTGCGGAATTGTCAGGAAGCAAAACTTGATAAATTGTTCATTGTTTGTCCACTTTGAAACAATCGCATAAGTTTGATGACGCAGTGTTGACGCAAACGGGGCGGCGGATGCGCAGTTTTTGAAGAATATTTTCGCGTCTAACCCCCGGAACGCGCGCGTCCTTCGTTCTTGTTCGCCGCGAGTTCTCGCGATATTTTCACACCGGGGAAGTTTTTGTTTTTTTTTTTTTTTAATAAAGATATTTGTGAAAAGTGACATTTTACTCTTGTCGAGAAACTAAAATTTCAAACGAAAAAAAAGCCGCGGAATCGAAAAACGCATTTCGTTCGAGACTGTCGTTCGGAAAAAAATATATTTCCCCAACGCAAAGTGCCGAGGGTTTCTCATTTTTATCTATGTTGTGAGCGAATCCGCGCACGTAGACACTCGTCGCCGAAGTGATAAGAACGGGTGGAAGAATTCGGTACGTGTCAAGGATGAAGAGATTTTTGTTTTTTTTTGATGGCGCGCGAGAATCTCGAGAGTTGTGGGACATGGAACGCTCCCGAACTAATTATTTTTGATCCCGGACGGGCCTGGACCCGGACCTACAATAGCGAATGGGGTTTCTTTTGTAACCGGGCGCGATTAATTCCGCGCGGAACGTTACCCCGGGGGCCGCTCGTCCGAGGCCACCTCCCTTCGTGATCCCCTTCCCTCTGCAGGATTTCACGACAAGCCCCGTTCGCCATGCAAATCCGCGCGCGCGCTGCCGCTGCTGCCGGGGATTCCCATTAAGCTTCTCTCGGACCTTTCCGGTTCGAACGACTATCCAGGCGACTTCTTTGAATCGTGTTCCTTTTCTACCCGATGCAAGGACGCGAGTCTAGACGCGCGCGCTTGTTTTTTTTTCTTCCCGCTTCCCCCTTCCCCCTCACCCTGGTTGGCCGGACAGACGGTAGAAAATAGCGAAGCGATCGATCCGAACGAAATTCTGAGAGAATAGCAATGAAGCACATCGGAAACTAAGTTCCTAATGTGAAATGTGTATTACATGTACTGATGTGTGTGCATATATTATATTTACTGTGAATAACTATTGTTTAACACACGTTTTATTCACAGAGAAGTTTCATTTTCCATTTGTAAAAATTAATCCTTCGCGGACAGACTTCAAAAATGAGTCTAACGAGTCAGATCACAGATTGGGTCTGTGAGACCCACGCGACTTTAAAATCGAATATCTCTGCGAAAAATCGGTATTTTTTCTACTTTTAGTTTTTTGAATTGAAACTTTGAACGATTCTGCGTCGATTAAAAAAAAAAAGAAAAACTTTGGTAGTTTCGAAAATATAAGCGTTTAAAAAAAAAACGAAGAATTTTTATTAAAGACGTCGATGCGCAATTTTTGATCTGGAAGACCCACGTCTGTCCACGAAGGATTTTAATTACCGTCTGAAAAAACCAAAACAGTTTCCAAACGACTGTCTCGAGGTCGAGCGAAGTGCTGGTCGAGTCGTGGTATCAATTAAAGCGATTTCTTTGTTTTTTCTGTTTGAAATTTTAGTTTCGATACGAAGTGTCACTTGTCAAACATCTTCATTAGAAACAAAAAAAAAAAAAAAAAAAAAAAACATATTTAAACGCCTTAAAAAACTTATGTTCGTTTCTTCGAGACAAATAATTCCGATCTTTTTTTTCGCTCGCGATAAAACTGCGCGTCATACAATAACAACAACAACAACGTCATCTACGTGTCTGGCGTATCAAAATTCACAGAGTAATGCATTACGATAATGCTTCGTGCCGTATCCGCGATACCGAATGTGATATTAATACACCGAGATGTCGATTCTGACAAACACGACGAAACGCGCCGCCGCAAGTAACGAGACGCAATTTGAAAAGAGAAAATTGCGCGCTTCGACAGACCAAGTCGCGCCCGCGAGTGTCGACTCTATGAACGAGCGAGATTAACGACGCCGTTGTACCCGGGCGACGTGGTAACACAATATGTTGTAAAACAAAAAAAAAAACAAACTTGTACTGTACGCGGAGATAATCGCGCCAATTATTCTCTTTCCGCGGCGTTTATCTTCGCGCCTTTCAAGATTTACAATGGCAATCTCTCCCCCCTCGCCGACGAGCATGATTTTGCAACACCGCCATTGATTCCGACTTCCATTCACTATCAGAAATGTATCGGAGAGTATTGTGTATCACATCCCTCCCTCTCTCTATCTCTCTCTTTTCAGCCCTTTGTCTCTGCGCGCGTCCCATCGATTCTCGATTGTATATGAAGTTTGCATGGAAGTGAATATAGATGTGATTCCAACATTGTGTTGTTAGATAAGCGAAATTCATGGAGAAACCTCGAAAGAGAGAGAGAGAGAGAGAGAATACAGCCCGCGCGCGCGGACGATTTAGGTATTTTCCCGGTGCAGTAAAATCCACGTGAGTGGTGCGAATCGACCCGTAATGCCGACGCAACTCCGTCTTCCTTGAGACGAAGTGTTTTACTTATGCATTAAGCCGCTACGTTGTTCGGCGAAGAAAAAGAGACAGAGAGAGAGAGAGAGAGGATACATTCCGCGAATTATTTAAACGCGTGCAATATTCGCGAGCGACAATTGGAAATAATAAAAGAAAGCAGCGGGCGAATTTATTCAGCCGAAAATCGTAAATATATATTGTTAAATAATTCAAACACGCGCGCGCAACAGAGAGAGAGAGAGAGAGAGAGAGAGAGAGAGTCACGTATTCCCGCGAGTGGTTATAAAATGCGCCAGATATCTCCTGGGTAAGGGAAGAGACGGAGGCAATATCGCGGCACGACGAGACGAAACCACTCTCGACTTATACTCGCCCGCCTGCTCGAGGAAGCCGCATCACGAAGTGGCTTGCGCTCTCCGCGCGTAGTATCGCTCATACAGCTGTAACGAGACGCGCCGCCATGCCGGCGCATATAAGAGATATCAGGTACTACATAAAACGTTACACGTGTTTTCCCCGTTCTCGGAAGTTTCTCGGATCCACGACGAAGAGACAGGCGCGCCTCCTCCTATTCGCCTTTCCGATGTATCGCGCGCGCGCGCTTTGCGCAACCTTTCAAAGGAATTGCATTAACAAGTCTAAAATAATTCCCTTGACCGAGAAAGAGAGAGAGAAACTTTACTTCTTATTTCTCTTCTTTTCGCGAGCCGTTTCCTCTTTTTTTTTTTTACGACCGATTTCGATCTTACGGAATCGATCGACAATTTAGAAGATAACACGTTGCTCGAAACACGCACAGAGTAGATGCGTTTGCCGTCACTTTTAAACTGATCGTGTGAATCAATCGTTTCATCATTTTTTTTTTGTTTTTTTACTCATTGATTTTTGGAAAAAATATAAAATCAAAAATATAAACTCCCGACAGTGTTTTGCGTTATATCTTTCGATCTCATCGTCTCCGTATCTGTTTATCTTTTCCTTCCTCGCCCTTGCAATTTTTTTTTTCCTTGCAGTCATGCCGCAATCGATCGATTTCGGTCGAGCACTTTACTCGATAGCGAGAGAGAGAGACGACGAGCCGCGCGCGCGCGCGCCTTTTTCCGAAAATTCGATTTCCGTCACGAGCGAGCTTAAGGCGATCCATCGATATCACGGGATTACTCGTGTAACTGCGGAGTGCTACACCCGGAAGAACCACTCCCAGGCTTTCGTGTCCGGAAGGGTCATTTTTCGAGATAGACGTCGGACGCAACGCGAGCGAGCGAGCGAGCGAACGAACGAACGCTGTTTATCCAATTCCCCTTTTCTAATGCATCGGACGTCCTTTGGCTAATGGCGCGGCAGGATCACGCGGGAGATAGCTTCGTCGAATTCCAAACAGGTCTTCTTCTTCTTCTTCTTCGTGTTCCGATAAGGATCCCCGCGTCACGCGGCTCGGATCGCGTTAAATGTATCGGCGAACAAAAGAGAGAGAAAGAGAGTTCGCGTCCTCTTGTCAATTCGCGAAATTGGTGTTTTCCGCCCGATAAACAAACTCGCAAGAAAAGAAACACGAGAAATGCGAGCAAGCCGAGAAAGAAAGAGAGAGAGAAAGATACGCGCAAATATAAACCGTTTTTAAACTATTCTAATTAATTCCGCGCTTTAAATTCCGTCTTTCGTCGGTTTCGCGAAAGTTTTGCGCGAATCCTTTCCCTTCCCTCCCAAAAGTAACGAAACGAAACAGAAGGGAGATATCGCGCGCGATGAATTAATTGTTGGACATCTTAGCGGCGCGATAACATCGCTCGGGAGAAACTTGTTTTAAATTTCCTGCCGCGCGCGGAAAATACGACTACTTTATGGTAATTAATCTTAAGCAAAATGTTACGGGGGGGGGGAGGTGGTTTTTTATATCTTAATTACGCATCGTCTGGACGTAATAATAAAAACTCTTCTCCCACAAGGGCTCTCGTCGCGCTTCTAATTGTAAATTAATTGATTATCGTCGAGAAAAACTCGCGTATTTAAAAAAAAAAAAAAAAAACATATGTGCGTCAATTAATCTGCTTTTTTTGTACATCGAGGTTTTAGCGACCCGTTTTTCAAACGGGTCGAATATGTCCGACGAGAAGAATAGCACGAGCGACAAATCTATGCATTTCCGATATCCGTCGCGGGTACGTCTTCTGTCATGTAGACACCGCCGCCGCCGCCGCGGCGCGTTTGATTCAAATGAAATGAAGCTAATGGCTTCGCTCTTTCTGCCGCTTTTCTTTCGGCCCGCTCGAATCTCCTTTGAGTATAACAGACGGAACCAATTTCTAATAGTTCTTTCCGCCTCGCGTTTCTTTCGCGAGAACACACACACACACACACACACGGGGGAGGTTGGCGAAAAAGACGACGCGGCGAGAGAGACGCAAAGCCGCCGCGGAAATTCGCATTTAAGATTTTTCCACTCTTTGCATTATTTCGCGAGACGAAATTCAATTTCCGATCCGCTACATTTCCGTTGCGCGAGCGTTCTTTTTTTTTTTTTTTTTTTTTTTTTGAATTTTTGCGGTCACGCTGGAACAGTAACACGCGTGCGAAATACATTTTTTAAACGCGCGGACAATGAATCGCGCACATAGAAGGAAAAAGAACAGCAAGAGAAGTTAATTGCTATACAACGGCTGGAAAGGAAAAATCTATTGCCGAATCTATTGAGATTTTCGTTTCGCCAAAACAAAACGTAAGCAAAAAATAGATTCGATCATTTTTCCCGCCGGCCGCGTGTAACGGCGATAGCGCTTTTTTTTCCGCGCACAGAAATTCAAATTGAATTGAATCCTGAAAATTCATCTAAGACGCTCGATTCGCATCTCCCATATGTAAATCGACTCGTTTTATCCCCCCCCCCCATCTTTTTTCAGATTTTCTCTGTGCGCGGAGAGAGAGAGAGAGAGAGAGAGAGAGAATTTTATCATGTTCGCGTATACACAAATGTTTTACATATTCACGTTTAGGTAAAAAGCAAAAGAACTGCAAAACAGAGAATTTTCCGCGCGAGCGAATTAGGCGGCATCGAGAAAATTCCGATGATTTATATCGCGACGGAAATGAGAAAGACGCAGACGCGACGTGTCGTTAGAAGAATAATCCACGCAGACCGATTGTGATCGATGGCGATATATTTTATATCAATATCAATATACATATATATATATATATATAGGATTTCCACCACGTAGTCAAGATTTATTTCCGCGCAATTCCATTTTCCCGGTCATCGACTCATCTTAGAATCCCTCCCGCTGCGGGGGGGCGAGGGGTAGGGTTTCAATTTTATACAGGATGTCGCATTAATCTTGCAGTATTACAACCATACATTCGCCGCGTATTCAACGCCACTTTTTGATTGACGTTTAATAATTTACTACCAAGTAAGAAACGAGAAAACTAATCTCGAGTTTCTCTTTTTTTTTTTTTTTGGAAACATTGGAGCGATCAATATTCATCGCGTGAGATTTACGTACGCAAACGTCGAAACTGCGAAATTTTTTTTTTTTCATGCAATTTTCGCGGAAACTATTTTCACCAATGTTGATCGAGTTGATCTCGAACGTAACATTTCGAGGAACTGCGGCGACAACAATCGCACGCGGCTTACGCGGATCATAAAATGCGTCCGCGGTTATATGAGACGCGATAAAAAGGGGTTCGCGAAAATTGTTCCTTATCGCGCGCGCGCGCCAAGGGTTGTCGCGATCGTAAGGACGATTTGAAAATGGGGAAAGATTACTGGGCGCGGAGAGCGAATTCGCGCGAGGGGGAGAGACGAAACGACGAGAGATCGTAACTCGCGCAAACACGACTGCGTGGAATTCAGAGAGGAAAAGTTAGAGAGAGAGAGAGAGAGAGAGAGAGAGAGAGAGAGAGAGAGTTAATTAGTTACCGATTCAGTTTTATCTAGCTTCTCGATTTCCGTCAATCCTCGGTAATAACGCGACTTTTTCGCAACCCCCGAGAGGGTGCCTCGCGGCGTCGGGCTATTCCGCGAGTTTTCGCGCAATTAAGGTGACAATTGCAGCGAAATTGCGAGGACTTACACTTCCTCTCTCCCCTCCGTTGTAAGTAAGTCTCGGGGTTTTAGCGAGTCGACGACGACGACTCGTGTATAAGCTGCGTAATTGTGCACGAGCGTCATTAGAAAAACTGTTGCAGAGACTTTTCTCCGCTCGCTCGAAATTTACTTCTCGCAGGAGTTTTTTTTTTTCTTTTAAATCCGCGTTTCGTTTTCGGCGTCTCAATTAATGCATTGTTTTTTTTTTTTTTTTTTTGTTTTTTCCCGATGAAAAACAAATAACGTCGGTCGCGAGAGTTCGGCGAGCGATTAATATATCCGGCGGAGATATGCGCGCGATTGCAAATCGGCAGTTAGTGGTTGGAATTTATGGTAATTCGGTTATTTGCGTCATTCGTGATGCTCAATACCGAGCGCGTCGCTTGCTCGCTCGCTCGCCAAGAAAACTTCGGCCGGCGTCATTCTCGAATCCCTTATTTGAATTTACAAAATGCGTTTGAGGAAGAACTTCTTTCTCGGGAAAAGTTACAGCCGTTTCTCTTTTGATGGATCCGGGGGAAAATTTGTGCGTACAACCGTCGCGGTCTTTTCTTCCGCCGATGCGGCGCCGGGACTTTCAAACAGTCCTCTCTCTCTCTCTCTCTCGGCTTTTATCTCTCCCTCGCGCTGACGAACTTTGGCGGACTCGAAGTGTGTGTGTGTGTGTGTGTGTGTGTATATATATATATATATATATATATATAGTCGCGCGGACCTCTTTCTTTCCTCGTTGTTCCACGTTCTTTGATTTTCAACGCCGCCGCTGCGAGAAATCAAAGACGCGACCTTCTTGCAAAAGTATTTCTCAGAGAGAGAGAGAATCATTGTATTTATATTAATTACATTACTCCCTGTATTGTTATTTTATTTTTCTTAATGCAGAGGCCAACCTTTGCGATATTTAATTATATTAATTCGATGATTCGTCCGTAAGAACTTTTCAACTCTTTTGTGATTTACCAATTGTTGAATTATTTATTATCTTGTGTTTCTCAGAGAGAATCATTGTACTCGCATTAATTATGTTACTTTATTGTTATTTTATTTTTCTTAATACAGAGGTAACCTTTGTGGAGCAAAATATTTAATTATATATTAATTAAATATTTCGTCTGTAAGAAATTTCAACTGTTTTTATGACTTGTCAATTATTGAATTATTTAAATTTTTAATTTCAACGCTGCGCTGCGAGAAATCAAAGCGCGATTTTATTGCGAAAATATTCCTCAGAGAGAAAAATATTATTGTCTTTGTATTAACTCTATTATTTTCTTTTTCTAATTTAGAGGCAACCTTTGTGGAATAATATTTAATCATATTCATTAAATATTTCGTCAAATTTATTGCGATTTGTCAAAAATGTTGAATTGTTTATTTATTACCGCGTTATTATTTATTTACAAACGCGCGGACTAAATTCTCGTTCTCGAACGATAACGATATCGCCGTATCCTCGCGGTAACAATTTTTTCTATTTACGAGCTGTACGCGTGGTGTAGCGCTCGCGTAAAAGTCCGAACTTCTTATTACGGCGGCGTTGTATAGCCAACGTAATGGCAAAAATTCTAAGCGACTGTTGCGAATCCGCGACGACGACGACGACGACGACGACGACGACGACGACTCCGGGAAAAGGAACGAGGTCGTGAACGTCGTTACCCTTTTAACGATTATCGCCGTTTCTACGAAAAGGCTCTTCTTCGTCGTCGTCGTCGTCGTCACAGCAGAAGAGGAGACGCGCGGAAAGCCGCAGCTGCACTTCCGCAGTATCGAATGGTGTTCGGCGTAAAAAAAAAGAAAAGAAAAAAAAAAAAGTGGTGGTAGCGCGCATTCCATCGGCCGACTTTAAACTCCCCTCCCCCCTCCTCCCCCACAATGTATCTATTACGTTCGCCACAATTTCCGCACAGCTTCCGCAGGTGCGGGAAGTTTCGGAAAGAAGTTTCCGCGGCTTGCGCGAGGGCCATCACTTCGTGCGCCACGAACTTGGTAATAGTTTTACGACTTTTCGGGCTTACGAGGTCGAGCCCTGTGTATGTGCTCGGGCGTCGAATTAGCGACCGGGGACTTGTGCGGGGTTCCTTTGAGCTCCTCCCCGGAGTGCCCTCGCGCCGTGACCCGTCGCGAACAAAGCTTATATACTTATATATGTTCCCGGGAAAACGAGCTGATCGGCACACACACACACACACACAGAGAGAGAGAGCGTGTCGCGCCCGCCATTCATTTCCGGTGAACCTTTAATCTGCCGATACTTCGATTACGGCGCTCGCTCTGTTTGCCGGCTCTTTTGCGGCACAAAATCCTATCCAATGACGACGAAAACCAAAGAGGAAAACGTAATAATTGATTATAAATTTCATCGCTAACTTTTTTCCTTCGCAAACTGAGAAAAAAACAATGTTGGAAACTTGATAAGAATTTCTTTTCCACAAAAAACGCCCGTCTTCTGTGACGAAGTCGTGTGCCACACACGTTTTTTTTTAATGTTTGCAGTCTTTGAACGATGCGACAATGGACGATGAGAAAAACCGGAAGAGGCCCCCGCTGTGACGCGTGCGAAACTTTCTCGCGCGCTGAATTTGGGATTTCCGCGTTGATCGCGCAAAAAGAGGAACCGCATTTGCGCAATCCTCCTTGGGATTTTCCCGGCGAAATTGATTGATCGACAGATATTGATATTGATGAGCAAAAATCGATTCCCGCGGACACATCAATCGTAATCTGCTTATTACATTATCGCGTCTCGATCGATCCGACACAATGGCGGGCTCCGCACGCATCTTGTCGGCGAGTGTGTCATCGACTTGTCCATGGGGGTCCACCACGTCAAAAATAAAATTGTTCTCAAACGATGTCTCTCGCTTGTTTGTTAATTTTTTTTTTTTTTTTGTGACATTTGTTCTCTCGCGAGTTTTTCTCGTGTATAAATAAATAAATATCTGGCGTCTATGCGTATCGCAAGATATCGACTTTAGATATCCGACGCAGTTGTTACTGCTCCGCGGCTACTATTCGTGTTAAATTTCCGCGTGTGAGGATAAAACTTAATTTAAAATGAATAAACACACGCGCGATGTTTCGCGTATATATTTCTCGAAACTTCTCTCTGATCAGCTTTTATATAACTCAACAGCCACACGTATATCTGCTTCATATTTTTCCGAAAAAAAAAAAAAAAAAAATTCTCGGAGGAATTACGCGAGTTTCGCGGAACATCCCAGACATTTCGTTTACCAAGCCGGGAGCGGCTTACACGTTGCTCGCAAAGGGGGCGAGTTAACGAGAGGAATAAATAAACTCGCTAAAGTGTACCGCGCGCACGCACACACACACACACACACGTGTATGAGATTTCGCGCGCGCATGTGCGCGCGATCAATATAGCAACTAGCAACAAACACTCTCGAAAACAAAAACGTTTTTTTCTTTGATGTTCCAGCGGGTAACAACGTGAACGAGCCGCCTATCCTGGAAGCCGGGGGATATCCCACGGGTCTGCCGCTCTCGGAATCGACCAAGGTCGGCACGGAGGTGTTCGTCCTGAAGGGCCACGATCCCGAAGGATCGCCGGTGAAATATGGCATACAACTCACGGATCATTTCGTCGTCAATCCGCGCACCGGTGTCATCACTCTGGCGAAGCCGCTCAATCGCGAGGTAAAGCTACTTGCGAACGTGAGCGAACTCTGACCTCATATATTGTTCGACCTTATCTTATTTTCGACGCTCGACCATCCCTTCCCAAGTGACAATTGCAGCATCCGGGAGACGTGCTATTTCAGTTCCGCGACACGGGTCTGTCTTTTTCTTTCTTTCTCTCTCTCTCTGGTAATTCGTAGGTTTCCTTTTTCCGTAATATTGACCAAATGAAAGCAAATGCCAATCGAGAATCGCTGATTATGTTCATTTCGCGGGAACTAAAATACCGGGGGGGATTCTGAATTTTCTCTGTTCCGATTTCTACAAATTACAACCTACCTACCCCGGAGAAACCGCGGAGGAGCGCGGGGCTTGATTGAAGCAAGGAAAATCGATAATTTGAGTTAATTAACCAGAACTGTCGCCGAAAGCTGATTACAAATTTATCTATCAGAGCAGTTTGGTTCTGCCCCCCTCCCCTCCTCTTCTTGTTCGCCGCTCTTTTGTTAATTTCATCTTATTGAAAGGCGAGGGGATTTGAAGAAGGGAGGGTTGGTGCGCGTTCCATACTTAACATATTACTTTTGCTACTATTTAAGTTATTACATAAAGTAAACAGCATCATGAATGCTGCTTATGAGGTTCGCACAACTACTTAAGTGTTAAGAGGATGTGTTTGAGTTCGCGGAGACACTATCGTCTTATCTTAAGTATTTAGGCACTTATACTCCGCTCGTGACACAGAGTACAAGAGTAATTAGTTGCTATTAAACATGACGAGCGGCGGGTGAAACATGGCAAAAGCGTGTGTTCAGCGTAATCGGAGGGGCGAAAACAGTTTTAAAAAAATGCGAAATCTTGGATCGAAATTTTTTCTGTCTCTCCCAATCCCGAGTGTGTCTGGAAAATTTTTGACACGGCCGAAGTGTGAAGACAGATTGGGTCGATTTGAAAAGTCATGTGCGCCATTTTGCAATATTAATTAATGAACGCGAGAGTTAATGAGCGACGTTGGTTCCGCGCGGGCTCTCCGTTGGACGTGTATGATTTTCAAAGTTGCAAGTCATTTTCCTTTACAATTGAAAATTCACACACAGAGTCCGCTTCTCGCGCGCGCGCGCGCGCTCATTAGCTCGCATTCGTTAATTAATGACTCAATAAATATTGCGGGATTTTGCAAAATGGTAAATGGCTTTTTTGTGTACAGATTGATTGACCGCGATCAATCTTCACACTTCGGTTAAAAATTTTTCAGACATTCTGCATGTTATTGGGTAAAAAAATCCGAGTTTTAATCGAGAGCTTTATTTCAAATCTCTGTGATATAATTGAGAATCTAAATGCGCGCCATTCCGCGACGGATGACCTTTCGCCATTTTGTGAAAAGCGCATTCGTTATTCGATGTTAGAATTTTTTCGCGGCATTGCCGCGCGTCACCTTAAAAAGATCTAAAACTGTCCCGACAATCCAATATATAACGCGAATATTCCAGTTTCGTCCCCAATTTCTCGCAACTTACTCTTTCGAGTTATCGAACTCTCGCAAGATATTTGTTATTTCGCCGCGCGTCCCATGTGATTCGTCGCGGAATCACCGTGTGTGACGTGTGTATTCGATTGCGTTCTCACGCGCGAAAATGCGGCACATTATCGTTCGATTCAAGCGGAATTTAGATTCAATCCTGGTCACATATCCCGGAATCATAAATACATCGGTTGAATATAATGGGAATCGAATGCGCGCGCAAGTGATCGATCGACTTTGACTCTGCCGCGCGCGCGTGTGTTGTAACATCGCGACTAAATGTAAATTGATAAGAGACACGTACGCTCTCGCGCGCGCGCACTACCTCGGAAAGTATTTTTAAACAAATATTTGCGTTTCCTCCAAGTAATACGTTTTTTTTTTTTTGCAAAAACTACATATCCGAACGAATCATCTCTCCCTTCGTCCGCGAAATAATAATGTCGAGGATTACAAAAAAAACGATTTCGCGAGCCAATCTGCGCCCGGATTCGTCTTCGTTCCGCGAGACACGTCGACGCCCGCCACAATCGCGCTGTTCGCAATTCGAAATTTCGGCGTAAAAGAGAGTTTCGTCGACTTTGGCGCGGAAAAACAAGCGTCGTCGAAAATTTTGCGTCTCCGTCGAAAATTCCTCTAACGGTCGCCGGTCACCAAACGTACGTACGTATTCGCGTCGCGTCGTCGCAATCGGCGGCTTTTATGCATCCGCGTTCAATGCGACGTTCGCTCAATGCGATTAATGCGATTACGATGTTCCGTGGACATAATGCAACTGCCCGCATACGTGGGCCGGATTTTCGTACGTTGACCCCGCGCGCGTTTCAATCCTCCCCTATCCTCCATTGATTTAATCTAGCTAAACAGGTTTCGGGGACCGGCTCGGCGCGCGTGCCCGTACTAATTCCTGAATGTGTGTATAATACGAGAGCGATGCATTAGGCGAGATTCGCGCCACGTCCCCTTTCATGGTCAAAATTAATAACCACGTCCCGTGTGCTCGAATCTCTAATCCCTTTTTGCGATGAAACTCCTGTATGCGTGCGTGTGTGCGTGTACTTGATGCGTAGGCGACGCTTGATGAAATTTGCTCCGGTGTGTAATTAACAGTAGAAATAATTAACGCGCTTTCTTTGTTCGCGCGCGCGCGCGCGATCTCAGATACCCACGTCGCAAAATAATAATAATGTTTAATATGTTTTTCTCTCTCTCGGCGCGCTAATATCGCCGTTAACATCACTTTTGTATTACAGACAGACGCGGACTCTCGAGAAAATAAGGAGAGAGTTAAAAAAAAAAAAATTATGGAGATTAATCGCAGAGAAATATTTTTCCCTTTGTTATATTGCGGAGCGTTGCGTATTTTTCGTTTTAATTAATTAATTTTAAATTCTGCTAATTCTTTCCGCGGAAGCGTCTTTGCCGCCGTCGTGATGGGGATTTTGCGAGCTTCCTCTTCCCTCTGAAACTGACGCGGCTCGAAACTCCCTGTGTGTCTTCCACCCCTCTCCCCCCCCCCTCTCCGCGTGAACGTGTTGCGCCGTCGTTCGCTCGCGGAAAAATCGGCGGCGATAAAGTTCGTCCGCCGAGAAAAGTTTTCCCCGAGGTTCCGCGCGCGATACAGAGAGTGCAACCGACAGCCGATCCCGTGGATACACATTTCAGAAAAAGAGAGGGAAAGACAGAGTTTCGGATCGTCCGACAATTTCGCGAGCGACATATCACTCTTCCGCGCTCGGGGGGAGTCAGCGCGCTTTGACACGCTTAAACGTATGGATCTTTGGATTGCCGTAATAAAATCGCGCGCGCGCGCACACGAGAAACGAATTTCCGCAATCATAGGTATTGGAGAATCCGAGAGAACAATGGGGGGAAACCAACCCCCGTTTCAATAATACGATCTCGGTCGCTGAGATGCGTGCGGAGATTTTTTTTTCTTCTTTTTATTTTATTAAAACCGCAATTTAAAAATTACATTGTATTTGCACTTTTACACATTGTTACGCACGTGGAATACTTTTATGAATGTTTGTTCTTTCTTTCTCTCTCTCTCTCTCTCTCTTTCTGTCTTCACGTGCGCAAACACCCTTACAACGTACAAATAATTGAGATTTTTTTTTTTTAAAGAAAAGTTTTTTTACGTCCTCTGCACGTGTGTGCTCGTTCGCTTTCGCGGCAAAGAAAATGGGGAGAAAAATGTGCAAATTGCAAGCGCGGCTAGGAGATACACGACATTTGCGCTTTGCGGAGGAAAAATTAGCCAAAGCGCGCGCGCGCGCGCAAAATCCGTCTGATCCGTTACTGCGCGCGAAAGGATTTCCGGGTTCATTTGAATGCGTCTAATTATCTCCGCGAGAGAGAAAAAATGAGGCGGAGCCGGAGGATTGAAACTAATTTGCGAAACCTGCTTCGCAATTTCTCTAATAATGAAAAACTCGTATCTCACTTTTTCAAAACAGTTTAACAACGCGTACGTTATCCGATCTAATTATCTTGTTTTTTTTTTTGTTTTTTTTTTCTATAGAGCGCGAAAATTACACGAGCGTTGTCTCGCGACGATTAAAAAAGAAAAAAAAAATTTGCAAAGTTCCGCAGTTTTTTTCATAATTGTTTTCGCGAACGAAGAGGAAACAAAACAACAAATCAGTGTCTACTGATTCGAAATCGCGCCTGCAACGTCGATAAAGTTGATAAAAAAAAAAAAAAGAAACAAAAAAACAAAAAATACCGACGAAGAGATCCGCAACGAAATAATAGATACGCGCGCGTCGCGAAGGGCGAGATCGCGTTTTTTTATAATAATAAACTATTTACTTGAAAACAATTAAAAATAATTGCTCCGGGTGGGAAAAAAATACATATCGAAATAGCGAGCAATGGACAAATCGATTACGTCCGAGCTCGCGCGCTCTCACGTTTGATATAAACAACGAGGATATTCTTTTTTTTTTTTTATATATATATATATATATACATATTTTGTTTCTAGTATCGCTATTTTTGCGCGTCCCTTTTTTTTTTTTAGTAGTGTATCAGGACGAGTCTTTTGATTGCGGCGCATCGAAATAACGGACGCAAAAATCTCGGTGTTCGGCGGGCGGGAGAGATTAATCGAAACCCGTTATTCTCGCCGGGGCCGCACAAAGGCCGCACACAGAAATCGCACAGTTATTTTGATTCCCCTTTAGTTTCTCTGATGGACGCATAGGAAAACAAACACCGATCTCTCTCGCTAACGTTATTTTACGAAAACAATTGAGATGGAAAATCGCGACGCTACACGCGACGGGTTGCGTTCTCGCGGTGCCTGCTTCTCCACTCGCGACGGGGAGGGGGCGAGTCTCCGCACGATCGGATCCGATCATGCGAATTACATCCGATCATTCTCGCGAGGAGAAGATAAAACGGCGGTCGTGTATAACGAAAAAAAACGCGAATTATAAAAGCGATTGTTACACGCCGCCACCACGGCCGAACTTCTCGAGAGGCTCGCGCAATTCGAGCTTTAATTGCAAAAATTGTTTCCGAGAAGTGAAAGATCGCGAGGGCAGATTTTTTTTTTTTTTACATTAATTTGCAACGCATAGAAATTTTATTTTAGAACATGGTAGTTCATTCTAATCCCGTAGGGATAAAGGAGATTTTTTAGGTACTCATCCTAGTAAACCCCGACAGTGACGTCGTCCAAAGCGATTTCTTATTGGTCCGAAATTCTAAATTGAGGAAATAAAATTAGTTTTTAAATTGTTTTTTGGTAACCAAGTTTTTCAGATTCTCATTTTCGAAAATCGCTCGAGCAACAAGTTCAGGGGTTTACAGGACCAAGGTTAAATATTAAAAAAAAAAAAAAAAGTGAAATATATCTAAACAAATATATCTAAAAAATAAAATAAATCTCTAACTCGAACGCGACGGGTCTCTGGAAAACGGAAATTGTTAACCAATTAGCGAACGTTGAACGCGATAAATTATAATCGATCTGATCAGATTGTTGTGCCGCCAGTTAATTATATCATTATCTCCGATCAGACAATTACACGAAAGCCAACGCAAATAACAGTATTGATAGTCCGCGCCCCGAATAAAGCGCCGACCATTGTGGTCGGCGTTGTCAACCACGCATATGCAAATACACACACCGGCGGTTGTAGTATAATCGCGACAGTGACAAATTCATATCTGTCGGTTTGTTTAACGAAGTTTTATCGCAACGTCACAAGTTATTATGGCAACCGCGTGTTCGCGTCGCGCGATATTCCTTGTTCGCCGCGTTTGTCAAACGCTCCGAAATTAACGCGCCGGGTCCGCCGCCCGCATAAAGCCAATAAAAGCTAATTTCGCCATCGGTGATCGATAGCGATCGGACGACGGCAATTTGGTGTCGCGCGATATTTTCCGAGCGGCGGGCGCGTAAACGCGAGACAATCTCTCGCGTCGTTTTCCGGTGAACCGAATTGTCGCATTAAATGTGCGCATTTAATTAATTAATTAATTATTTTAGAGATCGGAGAAAAGTTGAGAATAGAGAGAGAGAGAGAGAGAGTTTGCTTTCATCCACCGTAAAAAAGACGCGCTTTTCTCTCCTCGCCTGTAACTTTCCGCGCGTTTGCACAAAAGCGTTTTCTCCTCCTTCCCTCCCTTACGTATAAATGAAAAAAAATGAACGCGCGAAACGGAATATGGATGTAATTTTTATTTCAAGCACGTAGCGATCGTAGCTCTTGACTTTTCAACTAATCCCAAAGCGGGAGAGGAAGAAGACTCGCGGATACACGAGTGAAGAGACGCGCGGGAGATGCGGGGGAGGGGAGTTAAGAGAAAGAAAGGAAATCGAGAAATTCAGTTCGGTGTGTGTGTGTGTGTGTCAGCCGGTGCATCGGTTTCATATTTGTTGCCAAAGTGAAAAGTGGCATACGAATGGCGCGCCGTGGTGTGCGTCGCGTTTTGGATGTTTTTTTATCCTCCCCCATTTCGAGATCCAACTTGGCGGAGGTGAGAAAGAAAGAAACGCCGTAAAATGACGGTTGGATTATACACCTGGTTCTGAGAAACTTTTCAAAGACGTGTGAAGAACATTAGAAAGAACGTTCTTCAAACGTTTAAGATTGACTTTACACGAAGTTGGACCTGAACTGGCTGTAATTTCAGTATAATCCGATTTCTCCGCTCCGTCGAAACGGAGAAAAAGACGAGGGGGGGGAGGAGAGGAGGGTTGCGAAATTTAACACCGACGTTCGAATAATATCGAGACGGCCACTTCTTAATTTTAATAACCGAGAAAATGAGAGAGAGAGAAAGAGAAATAATTTATTGTAGATATGTGCAAGATGTGCGGGAAGTTCATTCGAACGTCAGTCTCCCCGATCGAAGGGAAATAATTGAAGAAGCCTGTCAACAATAATCCGTCCGAAGCGATATCGAACAACGCGGAGGGGGGCTATTTAAAGCGTTCGAAGGGATAAAGAAAATCAATATCCTATAATTAGTTTAATACGCGATCAGTTTTATTTCGCGATGCATATATAATTTTCTTATCGTAGGGGGATGCACGTACATACGCGCGCGCGCGCATATGCCCCATTAATCGCACGATCCGGACTGAAACGGAACACACGTTGCGCTTCACCACAACGCGGGAATTCTACGAAACGGAACTTTCTTATTGAAATATATTGACTTCTTTGTAATCTAATTCGTTTTTCCATTTGAAAAAAATTTTGCGAAGAAAAACGAAAACACATTTTGTACCGAAAAATATTCCATTCGCACAGCGCGGATTTGCACAGCGCGCGCGCGCTGATTTATTAAAGTATCACACTTTAACGCGTTAACATGCACTTGCGAAAGAAAGAAAAAAATGCGCGAGTGATTACGGCGAAACGTTCGCTCTGATTTATCAAAGCGCTATATAGAGTTTCTTCCGGATCGGCATGCGCGCCCCGCTCGGCGGAACGCTTCGCGCGAGCATTGTTTGATTCGGGGATCCCTCCCCCCTCTCCGGAGGAGATTAACGACTTCTTCGTGCATCGCATGGCAATATTTTTCTAGCAATCTAACTGCAATTTAATCGTATTCCCATTACGAAACTTTTCTGGCTCCAAAAGTGCGCGGAGCGAGGTTCCTTACACCTCAAGTCGTTTCGATCCCGGGGATAGTGGGTGAGTAACGCGCGCGCGGAGTAAGTTCCACTCGTAGATTACGTCCGCTAATAGCCCCGGGTTTCTTACTGCCGTCCGTTATAGATAATTATGCCGTCGATTAATGGATAAAGTTTTTTTTTTTTTTCATTTCCTTTTTTTTTTTTTTACTCCGCTGCGATCTCTCTGGTGCTGTTCTCGATTCTATTTCGCGTTTAAAACGCGATCGTTATATCAACAAGATCTATATACAGAGATTTGCGGTAATTATTATTTCATCAGATGGAATTATTGACAAAAACAATTTTGCAACTTTTCTCTCTCTCTCTCTCTCTCTCTCTCTCTCGGAATATAAATTCTTTTAAATATCCATCAATCTATTCTCGTTGTATATATCCGTCCGTAATAAAATTGCAATTGACGTACAAACTCAAACAATAAATAAACAAATTGCTTCGTCGACGTGCCCGCACACGCGCGATATATCGTTTTCTTCTTTTCAGAAGAGAGAAAGAGCGCCGCAATAAAATATGTATTATTCGTAACAAAGCGTGTCTTTTTTTTTTTTTTGTTTTACGACCGGGAAGAGAGAGTGGCGGAATTATCAATGCAAACTCCCGGTGGAAAATAGCGCGCGCGCACGCGCGCACGTACGCGTTCCGTCGAAAGTGTCGTATAATCGTTCTTTTGACGGGGCCTCGCTCGATCGGACCAACAGCGAACGGGATTTATTGAAAAAGTGCCAGACACCTGATATACAATTGCAACGACACACCAACGGCCGAGCGATGAGCACGCTGACGACAGCACACCGCGAGAGAACGACGAGAAAGAGGCGGTTCGTTCATGGCCGATGGTCAAATACTCCACGTCCGCGAGCAATAAAAGCTTTACCATTCCCCAGGCCCGGATGCGAGTCAACCGGGCTTCTCTCTCTCTTTGTCGGATAGAATGCAACGCGAATTTCCAAGTATTGTGTTTGCCACGGCTGGACGCTAGTCGTGTTCACTCAATAATTGTATTACAATAGTATCCGACATTACGCTGCGGTGCAGTTGAATAACTTTCGTATGGATAAAAGCGGCGCGTCGTTTTTAAAAAACAAACGAAAAATTTGAAAACTCGCCTCCCATAGTTACCTCTGGAATATATTGTGTATATTGTTTTTTTTTTCTAATAAAGAAAAAAATATAGGACTTTGTTGTCGTACGCTGGATATACGTGCGAAATTAACACAGTAAGAAAGAAAATGTTGAAATTTTAAGTTTATTGGACTTCCTGGGACATGTAAAAAATGTTCGAGAAGGTCCACTCTCAAATTTTAAATTAACTCACTTGTCGTGTGTTACTTAGCATCGGGATGAATCGGGGCTTTTTGACTAATCAAATTTTAACACTTTGCTGGACTCGGTAATTAGAAACAAAAAGAAGATCGATATATATCGATATGCGATATATATCGATATGCGATATATATCGATATGCGATATATATATCGATATGCGATATATATCGATATGCG
>QVNW01001560.1:0-50473 GCA_014825475.1 Pseudomyrmex flavicornis
TCTCTCTCTCTCCTCTCTCCTCTCTTTCTCTTCTCAAACGTAATATCTAGATCGGTCCTTTCGCGTATAAGGCGGTCCTCCGCAAAGTTCAAGCTTGCACCTTCCCCCTTTCATCCGCGCGCGGATTCTTTGACCAACTTTCGAGGCCGACTTTCCCTCCTCAGGAAAATTTGGATTCGACACCATCTGCGCGTAACTTTTTGATACTCAACATTAAATATCTGTGTAAACCGCGAATTAAAGTTCCGTTGAAGCGAGGTATATTCGAAATTAAATGAAGAATAAGTTACTCTCCCGCATTTGCATCTTTCGAGTTTTAATCGGGAAAATTTCGACGTTTTTCTTTTGCGAATATAAGAAGAAGAAATTTATAAAACAAAGTTTGCAAATTTTCCGATTTCACCGAGATACACTCTTGTGTAGATAGTTTCAATATCGCGTCTCTAACGACGTCGGCCGTATAACGTGGAAAACCGCCGTGACACGGCGTATCCCTGTCCGTTGTGTTGTTATACGCGCGCGCTGCAGCGCGACGTGGGTGTTGTTTTACTAGCGTCGCGTACTTACGCTCAATCAAGCGATTAAAACGGCGACGCCCTGCGTCCCCGTAATGCGTTTTAACAATCTATAAGAGTTAAGCTTTACTTGTAGGTCGTCTCGCAACGCGCCGCGCGCGAGAACTCGTTATATCCGCATCCAAAGCTCACGCGAGAAACGAGGAATACTTATCGCTCCGTTTTATCGCTGACGCTATTACTATTTCTGAATATTTCTTGCTATAAATTGGAATTCTCTTTCTCTCTTTCTCTCTCGCTTTATAAATAAATCAAAAAGAGACGCGAATTGTTCTGTCCGTGTCGATGAGATATCCTTCTTCGCCGTCGAAATTAGGGGAATAAAGGCAGGATCACGCGGCGCATAAATGTCCGACGAGGTCATCGCCGCACATCTGTTCGCCACGCGCGCGCGCGGGGATCCCTCTTAAGTGCATAATTGATGTATAGAGATCGACCGGCGTGGCGATACGTGATGATTCATGAAAAGCGAAACGCCCGGGGCGCGTTCGGCAACTCCATATATCGATACTTCCCCAAACCTCGGCATCGGAGATCACACAGATCCCGGTAGGTGGTAGCCGGCAGCATCGAAGGCAATTAATGCCAGAAACAGACACGCGTAATCGACGTGCATGAACGCGCTTTAACCGAGATCAAAGTTAATTCACCTACGATTTGCCGGTGTCAAAAATTTAAACCACGTTGTTGCATCGAGACTCAGGTTGCGCCGATCGATCTTTAAAGGAAAATGCATATATATACACGTACGCGAAATGAATTCGAAGAGGAGAACGGGAGAGCGCGCGCGTTATCGCTCGCTACCTCCCCGAGCGAGATTGCGACGTCGATCTCTCCTCTCCGCGGGTGGTGCGCGCGATAGTTTCGCCAGATAGATATAACGGCGCGCCATTTTGCGTGCGACCGGCATTAACGCGAGTTCGCGCGGGGCTCTGACACTCAACCTCTGATGAACAATTATCTTACGGAGCTTAGGTCGCGCGAGTGAGCACGTCGCGTACGCAACCCCACCCCAACCCTCCTCGGCTCTTCGTGAACCGGTTCCGGGAAATGGGTCGCTGTAATGGCCACGGTAAAGTCCTCGTGAAAGTTGCACGGTTGTTTATGGTCGCGCTACACGCACTAAGCCACGAGACGGGCGGCTGATGCTATAGTGTAGCACTGGCTCCGGTTCGTCCACGCGTGCAAACTCACAGTGCTGCGCGGTGGCGCAACACGGATTTATCCCCCTTCTACTAAGGGAGCTAACTCTAAACCGTGTGCCTCGCTACCTACCCTTACCGGGGGTTTCACTCCTCCGCCCGCTTCAGCCTCGCGATAGTCGTAGGGGGATATAAACGTAAAAGTGGTAAACGTCGCGGTAAAACATCGCCGCGTGTGTGAACACGTGTGTGCGTATATAGTTTGCGCATCGTGTACGTTGCATACATATGTATACGTAGTATACCTACGCGCTCGTTAAATCGCGGCCGACGGCGGGCAGGGGGGTGGACCGTGGACTTGATTAAGGGAAAATGTTCGAACGACGCGGTCGTTACCGGAGTTACGCCCCCGCCCGAAAAGAGGGATATTACCGAGTATCCGCGGATCGGTTATGATAACGATGCGATATTGCCGCCACCGTCGTCGCCGCGCGCTGGTAATGTACGAATAGCGGTGACGAGGCGTGCTCGCTCGTTATACGAGCGTTTACGGTCGGTCGACGCGATGGCTAAAGTCACGAGGCGGAGATGATATCGAGAACCGAATAATGTATTAGCAGCGCGATGAGATAAATATTGTAAATGACAAAAACAAAAGAATTTTGTCAAACTGCGTTTTTGTACATTTTGTTTTTTGTCAATATAACTACAAAGTAACTTGTTCGAACATATACAGGAATAAATAAGTCATGAATCATCGCTTCGTTAACGACAGAACCCGATGAGAGTCGCGATGTACATGTTCTTGAGAGGAGGAAAATTTAGCGGAGACAAATGCAGTTCTTGTTTTTGCAGCCGCGAACAACTTCGCGGAGAAAGAGAGAGAGAGAGAGAGAGAGAGAGAGAGAGAGAGAATTAAAGTTTGTGAATCGCACGCGCACAGTGACGGGAAAATTAGGGAGAAATATCGAGATGAAAGGAATTGTGTTGCGCGAGTTGTACCCAATTGTAACATGGCGGGGATCCTATCAGCGGCTGCAATTAGCGCATTGTATTAATTTACGACGGATACGGCATTGCTTTAATTAAAACAAGTCGCATCGCGCGGTTCGCCTACTCGGTGTGACACGCAAACTCGAAAATTAGCGAGAACGTGGACCCGGTGCCATCATCACCGCCCGCGCACGATTCTCGTAATTGTCCGCGTCTTGTCTAATTCCGTGAATTGTTTAAGGTGGTCATCAGAGCGACGGTCTCTCTCTCTCTCTCTCCCCCTCCCTCTCTCACTTCAGATCGCTGTCGTCATTCGGGCCAATAAACCGAACGCGACAATTGACAATTGAGTTCTCTGGAAGAACAGTTCGAATTGACGGTATCAAGAAAATGATCTTTTATAAGTTTCTTTTATAAGTTTGAGGAACGCGTTTCTCGGGAACAATTCTCGGGTATACGGGATGATGATGATAATAATAAGGCAGCGTGTATATAGAAAAGAGAGAAACAATGTGTAAATATGGAGAGTTAAGTCGCGCTCTTTCAAAGAACTTCCGGGTTTTTCCCACAGTAAATAACTGTGCGCAAAGCGAGAAAGAGAGAAATATATATAAATGCATTGTGCTTTCTGTGTAATCAGACGTTTTATTACACCTTGAATCGACAATCGCGACATTTGCATCGTCGCGCGCAAAAGTCGCGACGGCGGCGGCGGCGGCGAGAGCGCGATAATAACGGATTTTATTAAAGACGCGACCGGCCGCGAAACCTTGTCATGATGATTTAGTTTTACGCGCGGAGGCGCTTTATATAACGCTGGCGGAAAAATATTTCCAGTATTTAAATCCGCTGTTTCACGGGCTTATACATATGCATCGTTTTACGAAATTGCAAAGGCGGAACGGCATAGCGACAGTGGCGGCGGGCGGTGGCGGTGCGGCAGCGCTGTGCGCGGAGGGGAGTTAGAAATTTCGAATTTAAACGAGCCTATTTGGATTCCACCGGCTTCCCCATTCATTTTTGTGCAGAATGTCCGGCACGGCTGGTATCCGACAATCGGCAACCGGTAATCAAAATAATCGTCAGCGGAGCTCGTTTGACTTGCGCCCGACATAATTTCGCGTAACATTTTCCGCGCTCGTGTATACGCGTCACACTACGTGACGCGAACATTTCTCAGCAAATCACGCGTTTAATGTTCCGAAATAAAATTAGTGATATATTTACGCTACATTTGCGTTTTACCTCGGCCGCGCTGCGTGTATATATATACACACACACACATGTATAATTTGTGAAATTATTTTGCGGTAATTTCCACGCGCTAAAAGATAACGAACACGTATATCTCTGAAAGATTATTTCAGAATATTGTTTACAGCTGTGGAAATGTAAGGAAAACGTAAAATATAATTTCAAAATTATGTTTCATCGCGCAATCTGCTACAAGAAAGAATAACAGACGGATATAATCAATGGAGCGTGGATTTATGAGTTTAGAACGCTTGTTTGCGGATAACTAGCAAAGTCGATAATTACGCGGCTAATGGTTAGCTTGTTGATGAAGTTTTCCCAACGACCGGGGAGGAAAGTTGCGGGGAAGAGAAGGGAGGAAGGGAGTCGATGGTCGTCGGAGCTTCTCTCGTCCCGAGCGAGATTGGGGTGCACGCGCGTACGCACATGTGGAGGATTCGCTGAATTAATCGGAGGCGGTGGCCGATCGAATGAGAGTCGTTCAATTACGGTGTAGTTGCGCTGTTGTTGCTTAATGAAAGATGTAGTTTACTCGGGCATAACGATCTCGGCGAAACTGGGTTACCGATCCGCAGAAACGGCCGAAATAAATTAAGCCGCCCGCAGTGTTCGCACCGTTGCGATGTGAACGCAACGCCGGCAGAGCGACTTGCAGGTTTCCAAGCTGAAATATTGAACCAAAAGCTCTCTTCCTCTCTCTCCCTCTCTCTTACTTCTTAAGCAAAGCGCGACCTAATTAAGTTAGACCTTCTTCCCTTTCAATGAACAAACGAAATCCTCCATATTTGTTACAAATCCTCATATTTATAAACACACGTACATATCAGACGTCTAATTTCACACATCACACAAAGACGTTTGTTATATATTAAAATATTAAACAGTACAGCGCACGCACGGTAATATAAATATCGTTGTTAATAACAAAGCGGAGGAACGACAAAAGCATTTTTATTACCCTGGCGCCGGCTGATACCGGGGCGCGAGGAAATGGACTCCGTTCGCGAATTAAGTGCGCCGTCACCTGGTGCAATTTCGCGCCGCGCCGTGCTAAATTAGTGAATTTTAAACGGTCGCGTGCGCCGAGTACATCGTGACTTTTTTATTTATATGAGATAATATTTATTATCTTAATAAATATTATGATAATATTAAGACAATAAAAATATATAATGCACGTGTATTTGTTTTTTTTTGTCGGAAAAACAAGGATACTCAAAAAAAAATAAAATAAAATAAAATAAAAACAAACGAAAGGTCGATTTCTGCTCGACCGCCCGACCTGCTATCGGTCGGTTTACGTTACACGTATAACCGGCGCCGAATTAAACGGCGGCGTGCGCAGAATTCCGATCGCTTCATTCGGGATTCGACGCAAATATGCTATTAAAACAAATGGGATCGACCTGCGACGGAAGAATACGCTTAATTACGGGCCTTAGAATTCAATTACAGGCCACGTAGCCACCTGTAAATTTCCGGCCGGTTACCGGGGAACCCCGGGTGCCCCGGCAGCGATAATGCGGATACAATCGCAATTGCATAATTACGTCCGTGCGGCGTAAATTTCGCCGCGGCGCGCCCTGGAAAATTCGCCCTCCGCCGGAACAATGCAATGACATTCGTCACGAAACACCATGCCGACTAATAGACCGCTTTTTGCGCCGAATACCTGATACGTTAAGGATCACCTCGCTCCAGCTCGCAAAGCGGTCGTGCGTGGCGTGACAATTTCTTTCTCGCGGATCTTTTTTGCATCATTAACATACACAAATTTATATATTTACGTTATATTTTTCTCTTACCTCTCGAATATCCCAGAAGACGAGAGTTTCGATAATAAAGTTACTTTTTCTTTAAATTTATTTTATTAACTCATTTGCTTTTACGATCGGTTGTACTAATTAGAGTTGAATTGTCCCCGTAGGATCGACTATTTTGTCGTCTAGACGAACTGTACTGTAAAAGTTAATAGTTAAATTTGTTTTACAACAAAGTTAATAGTTTCGCTCAAAATTAAGTTTGCAAGTTCGTCTATAAAATAGTGTAAAAACCAAATTTGAGGCACATGATTGACAATTATCTTGCAGAGAGCACGGTTAGTTATTTTCTCTCGGCAAGGTTATCACAAGATAACTGACAATAATGAGGAAACCGTAAGAGTCGAGAGCTTCAAGAGGATTTGTTCGTCGTGCAAAAATATGCTTAATTAGAAGCCCGTAGGGTATAATTACGGATCACGGGAACGTATAAATCCACCGCGTTAACCGACGGTAAAACGCAAACGCGACCGTCATTGCGTAATTACATCTGATGACGGAAATACCGTGCCATAGCTCAAGCACAGAGGTATGTAGAAAATGTGCGGAAACAATACGATACTGTGTATAATACGTCGCGAAACACGAATAAATCGTTCAAGGCCGGAAACAATGGACGTCGCTCGATGTTGCACAGTTGTTCGCGAATCGTTTGCGAAATCGCCGTTAATGTAGATGAATCGTACGCGATTTGATTCCGAAGTGCTTATACCCGCGGTCAGAGGGAGAAAGGCAGCACCCGCTATGAAATTATATTTTATAGGGTAATTTTGGGATCTGAGCTGCGTCGGGGTTTTATGCCGCATAATAATAATAATAGTTCAGAAAAAGGAGTGAGAATGATTTGCGTGTAACCACTTTATTACGTGCCCCTTTATGTTCACATTAGTATTGTGTTGTAATTTTTTTTTTTTGTTTTGTTTATTAATGAAAGAAAGTGTTGTAGTTTGGAATTTTTGTATGAGTCACATATAACCCACCCTTGTGGGATATATGACAAAAATGTAAAGTTTTTTTAAAGGTTTAAGAAATAAAAATTTCGTAATTTTTTTTTGTAAGAAACCGTATAAAGTTTTTATCAAATATATTTCATTTGTCTTTAACATTATAAATATTACTTGATAAATTAAGTTTTCGATAAGTGCAGCTCGTATACCGGAGTTTTACCCTACGTATATTCCTACGAATTTTATCTTTCGGGAACTAATTATCGTTTTCACGGATCTGTTAGACTACACTTGTTTTTTTCGGATTTCTGAAACTTCCCGATTCAGAGAACACGCGTCTTGTTTAGATAATAATCCTTATCACCGAGACTCTCCCTCACGGTTATAAGTTCCAGCGAAATTTTACGCCGGAAAAAGGCGGACGATGCGTCAGCAACGCGCGGCAAAAAAAAAATATATATTCCCGTCTTCACCCATGTCATGCGTCACGCATGCCTCATTATACTTCTAGATGGACTTTTTCGAGGGAGATGCCCTCTCGTCGGAACCCTCCGTCTTCAATGGGACAGAGACCCAACATTTTCAAGGACAATATCATAAGCGCGCGTATTTGCGCTTCAACCCACCACCGTGGGTTCTTGTGTTACCCGTAAATTGACTCGTTTTCAATTAACGACGATTTTAAGCGATTAAAGCGTGCCACGCCACGCCCCTTTCGTCCCATAGATGATGAGTACCATCTGCTGTGCGCGCGTTTGCGTCATGACGTCGGAAAAGTGAGTGCACCAACGCCATCGGCGGCATGTCCCGGGGAAATTCGAAGTCACGTTTGCAACCCTTGAACGTTCTTGGTAGCGGACAAAGGTGAATTTGAATTATAATTTTTTTCCATTTTTATATAAAAAGAGATTTTTATATAAAGATTTCTCTGAAAATTTATTTGACTTATTTATTTTATAGAGAAGCAAAAAACGTTGTTCTAGACGAATTATAGTTAAATTATAGAAAAATATATACATAAATTACGTAATATGATAAATATCGGTTGATAAAATAACAGTAAAGATATGTTCAATTTTATATTCGCGTTCATAAACTTGCTGACAGAAAAAATCTTTGTCGACGCCTATGATTGCTTTATTCGTGCGTGGGTGCGTGCGCGTGATATTGGGTTTGTCTATCTTTCCGCTTTTTTCTCTCAGGCACGAAGCAGGCACGAGTCGACAGGGACGGACGTACAGAAACGCTCGTGTGCGTGTGCTGTCGTCAAAAAGTCAAACATCCCTAAACATTTGTCGACAATGTGGTCATACATCACTTTCGTGCGTGATGAAACGCAAGCTTATCGGCTTAAATAAATATATATATATATATGTTCTTTCGATATATTTCCTAATACGTTTTAGTTTCCGGATAACTTTACCGGTTTGTTTGTAAACAAATGCAAAAGGGGATGTGTATCTTGCGTTCCCTTAAAACAATTTTTGTTTTTTTTTTTTTCGATATTTCTTGACTTTCAAATAGTCCACAAAATTTCCTCGTCTTGCGCGGTTGGCACAGAAATTTTTCCGCGCTCAACCACCGTGACTTTCCACCCCTGCGTTTCGGTCGGGCGCGCGTGGCGGACCGTACACACGCCGCCGCGGTGGTCTGCGCTTTCTCCGTTATCGCCGCCGCGTGTATCCCGCAGCGTGAAGCCCCGCACATGCAGCCGAGTCGCGCGAGAGCGACTCACGAATTACTTCCGTGTTTATAAAATAAACGAGTAAAGCGCGTGGTGGATAGGGCGCAGAGGGTGCTTTTCCGCTCGTTCTCCCTCTGTTTCTCTCTCACGCCGGACTGCTTTCACGCGCGAGGAAACGTACACACTGCGTTGGGTATGCAATCAAAGAGAAAAAGAGATAACGAGAGAAAGAGAGAGAGAGAGAGAGAGAGACACAGAGAGACAGAGACAGAGACAGAGAGACGCCGCACAGCCGTACATTTCTAAATGTTTTCGTGCGCGGACGGCACCGGCTGTGTTTTCCGCAACAATAGCCATGGTCCCGCGCAAGTGTTATTGACGGAGCCGCCGTGTTTCGCTCACGACAGAAGGCAGCCTCGACGTGTGATTACCGTGAATTGGGCTGTGCGACGCGATATGGAACTAACAGAGGAAACAAACAGTCGGAAGTGTCCGTTCTCTGCGATTCTCGTCAGCCAAAAGATAGGTATCTGCTATGTATATATACCATGTTTTGTAGATAAAAGAGAACGTGATAAAGAGGAGAGAGAGAGAGAGAGAGATTAGTTAAAATTAGGAATGAATATAGACACATATTTTTTTCTTTTTCTTTCTCCTTGTTTCTCTTGTACGAAAAAAAAAATATAAAATACATTCTTTCTCAATCTGCTTTGAATACATTTCACAGGCATTTTATTTATAAACGTTTTGTGTCGAAACTCATTCAAAACTCTCAACAAAAATATGTCGTTTTTATTTGGTCATTTATTAATCATTATATGCAGAGCAATTGAGAAAAATATTTTTTATTCCAACAATGAAAACAATTGGAGAAAAAATATACGTGTTTGAAATTCAATTTAGTAAACGCGAAGTCTGGAAAAATAATATCGTTTGATTTCATAATAAGCGGTGGCATCGCTTCTAACACAATCAACTGCAATTTTAACGTACGTTCGTCACGTCAATTCCACAAACGTAACTGTCATTCGATCGATAAGAAGAATCTAATCGCTTCGAAAAAAAAAAAAAAAAATCTGTGAGGCCACCATTTTGTTGCACACGGCGCACCTTCATGAATTTTATAATCAATCTAGTACATGATCTGCAAAGTGGATTCGAAGTATTTATTTATCAGACTATTTGGGACTATATATCTGTAACATATCTGTCTGAAACATATCACGTCTCGAAGCGAGAAATATTTGACGTATTGGTATTTGCGAAGATAAAAATTTCTCTGGAAGGTTTAATCAGGTTACCGGTTCGATACTGATAGTTATTTTACCTCGATCAAAACAATTAGCGACGCAAACAAAAAAAAAATAAAACAAAATAATATTCGCGATCAGTTTCGAATAAAAAACGCATTGGCCCGCGCCGTAAAAGCAGCGTCGTTATCGATGACGCGAGATTTATTTGCATCCGCTGCCGAACAACGTATCTCTGACCGTACTTCCTCAATTTATAACTGCGCACTATCCTATCGGATAGCGCCCAAGTTTCGATAACACGTTCGATATTAATGGGAAGCGTTCGTTTCGCGCTTTGACGCGACGCGCAATTTGCGACCTGATGAGACAATTATTAGCGGTGATATTTATTTATTTACACACATACATGTACATATCAGTGTGACAACACTCGGTCTCGTTTTCCAAACAAACGGATTTCGAAATCACGGAGGGTGAGAGGGACCCGTGTTGTTTCGTTCAGAAGAGAAGCGTCGAAACAGCGCGTTGAAAGCATCGCGACGCGCTTGTTTCGCAAAAGCAATTTTTTGTCTGGTGAGATAGCCGCTTTCATTCGGCGTGTTACAAAATATACAGCCGACACGGTACACGTTGTAACGTTTCCTACAGACAGCGGATCGGCCACCTGCATACGCAGTATCTGTACACATGCATACGTATATATGCAATATATATACATATATACACATACACATGCGCACGCACACACACGTGAATACGGCGCGAATTGTCAGTTAAATTTGCACAAGCTAAATAATCAGATCGCGCCGGACATTACATTAATTATATTATTAGCGGCGAATCATCCGCGACGCGAAATCGCAGACGGGCTAATTTTGCGTGAGCGCGTCCGATTATGGCCGCGCGCGCCCATATTGTGTAACATCACGGCGACGCACTTGTTATCGCAAAATATTTGTCGAAGGGAACGAGGGAGAGGAACGTGGCCAGGGAGAGGGGGAGGAGAGTCAGGTCGAGCGTGCTAGTCGATCAATGGTGTGTCGCATTTATTGACATGCCGTCGTCGATAACTGCGCTTTTGTAAGTTTCTCCGTCGAGGCTGACAAAAGAGCCGGGGGAAATTGGCGAAAACGAACGACATTGTTTCTTCGGTAAGGGCCGCGGATAAATTTATCCTTTTCTTCGTGCTCGAAAGCGCGTTCAATTTTTTATTCCTTTTCCATGTTTAAACGTGTTTTATAATTGCGCGGATTTATTTTCGGAAAACGCGTCGATCGATTAGCACGAGTGAGTCGCGATTACATTCATTTTCGCTCGGCGTCGTACCGCGAAAATGAAGCAACGCCCCGGAAGAGTCGATGAAATATGCCGAGTTATTTCTTTCGTTTTCGCGTGGCTCGATACACGCCGAGGCTCGATGTGCGTTCATTGTATCCGGGATACGGCGGCGGTAATTGAATTTTTTTTCCCCTCCCCGAGTCGAACGAAGTGCAGAAGGAGAAACGCGCGAGGATTCATCGATAATTCCGGCGAGTTTTGCAGCAAATCGGCGGAAATTCCCGCAATTCTGGGGCCCCGTTAGAGGATGTAAATTACACCCCGAGCGATCATCCGCGCCGAGTTAACTGAATTTTCCCTTCTCTCTGTCCACATTATAAGCGGACTGTGAACTACGGGAGATTTTAGAAAGAGAGAGAGAGAGAGAGATACAGTAAGAGAGACAGAGAGCGACGAATCGTTAAGCGGAGTTAGTCAATCTCGGACTCTCTCTCGGACTAAATTGCGACAGCCTCATTAACGGCACCGCCAAAATTGACAGTGTGGGTTCGCGACGCTCTGTTTCTCGAAACAATAAAGACGCGGCGACGACGACGCCGCTAGGCGTCTTCGAAATGAAGAGAAGACCCTGCTTGGGGCGCATTTCAGTCGCGTTTGCTTTACATCGCGCAAACTTTTAGCTCATCTGTCGTGTGTAACAAGATCGACGGAATATCAGAATCAAGAAAGAGAAGAGTCTCAAACTTGGTTTCAATCGTTCGTACATTCGAAATGGTGTTTGTATTGTTCGAACATTCTGAAATAACGTTGTCGGGAAAACGCGAATAAAAGTCAAAATCACCGACGAATTAACGATCGATTACCTATCACATCGCGGTAAAACACAAATAATAACAAATTAATTTATTGCCACGTTAACATTAATTAGCAAACAACACCGACATGTAAATATCAATTACCGCAGGTTGTTACTTATTGGGAGTAACGATCCCAAAACGACGGCAAGATGATTTCTCTCTTTATCGTATTTTCCGAGACGCGTCGTTAAAAATTGCCAATCGATTGATGCGAACGCAGTTACCTAGTACCACGTATGTTATCGCGCAGAATTCGTGACGTACAGCGTATAGATAACCCCGGACGCGCTCTCGTACCCTTTGACACGGATATCGCTGCGAAAAGTATCGATGTCGCTTCGACAAATCCGCGAGAGAACGAGAGAGTTCGAATCGCGCGCTCGGCGAATTTCTCTCGCGCATTAATAGTCGGATTATAACCGTGGCCTATTATTATTCATAACGTATTATGACAATTCCATTGTGCTTACGCCATGGCTCGTTTTACGACGAGCGCGGATCGGCCGCGTATTGCCGCTAGTATTATTATGTAAAACATCGCGATGCGGCTTAACGTGCGACGGACGCCGCTGTATCAACATTGCGCGGAGAAGCTTTAAGTGCTTCCCGCTTGCGCGCGCGCGTCCTTAAAAGCTCCTCCGTTTCTTCCCCCTCTTCATTTTACTGTCTCTCTTTCTCCCTCTTTCCCTCACGTTCGTCCCTTCCCGGGAGTTGCATCAAGGAGAACATATATACCGCACGTTTCTATAAAAACGTCGTTTTCGAACTTTTTTCGACGCGACCCCCCGTTATATAAATGGGGACGTGGAAAATGGCCGTGTTTGCGAGGCCGCTTTCTCGGAAATAGGATCGTGTATCGGAGGCAATCAATTTGCGGGCGTTCGGGACCGCGGCAGTTTCTACGTGCCCTTTAAATAATTTGCGCGAGCGAGCGAGCAAGCGCATCCCGATATGCCAGCCCGCCACCCCTGTTTTGTTGTAACAACCGTCGAATCCGTTAACGAAATTCTCGGCCCGGGGTCACCGCGAGTGTTCGATAAATTTGTAAGTTTCGCCCTCGAAGGCGGAAGTCGTTCCCGCGCGACTCTCTCCGAATCGATCCCGCGATCAATGTAATGGCGTTTACATTTTCGGAATTGCGTGCGCGAGTCATATAGGTCGCGAGGGAATAATAATTTACGGAAGAGCTTGCATTAAGTAATTACACTCAAAATTCGCGATATTTTCCGAGCATCGTTATAAAATTATATTACATGGATTATTTAATTCCGGCGAGGCAAAATAACTCATACTTACCCAAATTACACATTATCTCTAATTGCTCCGAATTAATTGCCAATTGTCATAAATTTTGTCAATTCTATCAATTTACAAATAAATGTTACAAAAATATACGCATATTTGAGTGCGCGTCTTTCTTTGTGAGAAAACACTTTATATTTGATTGTTCAAAGATGAATAATTCCGACATATAAGTGATCATATTGAAAACCTGCTTTTGGGTCACATACATTGTCAGTGCATTCTTGCGGCAAAAGCGCGCCGTCATCAAGAGCGTCAATTAAAAGAGATCCCTCTCTTTGTGCACATTTACGCGCACGACCAACTGATACCCGCACGGCAATTTTCGCTCTGAATAATAATCCGTATGTTTGCGCGCCTTTTATGTTTACCGCCGTTCTCTTAATGAAGGAAACTAATAAAACATCGCTAATAAACTGCGCGCCGAGTGTCGTTCGCGCGGCGAAACATACGGAAACGGTCGTGGAGACCGAGAACGTCGTATCGACTTCTGTCCCTTTGTGTAACGCACGCGTCTATGGGGTATCGCGTGTTTTAGCGTTACTATAAACTCGCGTCGTTAAGGCGCATTTGCACTATGCACACGCCGGCAAATAACAAGAGGGTCTCGAGACGGTAACGCGCGATTCTCTACAGTTGCAGTAATTGCCTTCCGTTTGCTACGCCGTTCGTTTACGAAACGTGAAATTGCACACGCGCTTACATTATTCTTTAATCCATCTGCGATATATATTGTTTTGCTCGAAACTCGCGCGAGTCCTTTGGTGCGCCGCATCGCATTTACGTTGTGTAGTATTTAATCGAAAATGTTCGGCGAAAGCTTCGCTCCTCTGGAGTTCGCGGTTTCAAAATGCCGATCGCAACTGAGCACGAATGATTTGATGACTCGTTGGTTCACCACCTTGTTAGGGAACACAGCGGCCGAACACGAACGAGAGACCTCGCTCGCCTCTCTCGATCACCGCACATTACGAGAAATCCATTTATTTCTTAGTATTCTGCGTAGTAATTTCAAGTGAGTAAAGGACTGACCGTTTGTCTTGTAATCCTATTATAATTCTGCGCGCGAACACACACACACACACACTCTCTCTCTCTCTTTCTCTCTCACTTGGGATGTAAAATAATATATTATACAGAACGCTCAACACACGGGTCGTATATATATAGGAAATATATATTTTAACGCTCTCTCTTAACGCGAGATTCGATTCGGGGCGAATTTTCAATGTGGGGATCCTTTAGTCTTTACCAGCCGTCCAACTCTCTCTATCGCGGGAAATGGCTTCTTTTTTTTTTTTTTTTTTTTTTTCATCAATAAATATCGTAGCCGCCGGGCGTGCTACGGAATATTTTCCGGGTAGCCGCAAGGGAAAGGGGAGAGGAGGAGGATGAGAGTTAAAATCGCCACCGGCCAGAGCGAATGTTATCGATGGTACGTATACTGATACGTACCCGTGCAAACTGATAATTGCTCGGTAAATTGTACCCGTCGAAAGCGTAACGTCGTGAATATTTAATCGATATTAAATTTATATTGCATTTCGATAACAATTCCCCCAGCGTCGCGCGTCGGGGGCGCGACGACCGACATAATTATTTTACAGCGATCGCTGATACGGACGGACGACCGCGGGAGGATATCGGCGCGATGCGATACGTTGTTCTTTCTCTCTCTTTCTTTCTCTCCCTCTCCCCTCGCTCTCTATCCGCGTTCTCTCGACATGCACCGCTGCAGTTTATTGTGTGTATCGCGTTACTTGTTTTGCAAACTGCATCGAAGAGCTGTCTTCGCTCCGTACGCGCGGCCGAGGTACGATATTTATTTCGAGCGCGTTTATTTTTTTTTGTTTTTGTTTTTTTTTTTTAACAAGACATCGATCGCGCAAAATAGAGAGGAGAGAGAAAAGAGAGAGAGAGAGAGAGAGAGAGAGAGAGAGAGAGAGAGAAAAGAGTTCACGCGCGTGTTCCCCTGACATCGGGAATCGTATCGAGAGACGTCGTTTTCTGGCCTCGCACTGACGTTTCCAGCTGATTCGACCTGAGATTTCTCCGAGGTGCGACTCGAAGTAATTTCTGATGCAGAAAAATCGCGAAAAAAAGTAATGCTCAATTTTCCTGTCACGCATCTGAACATTATTCATCGCGATGTAGTTTTTTTTTTTTTTTTTTTTTTTTTTTGTTCAGACACATCGCACCCGCGCCGATGTCGACATCGAACAAAATCGATGCGCGTGATGATATTTTAAAAATTCCATTAAGGAACGATGGCTCGTTAAAACGTCAGCGCCGATGTGTAAATCAGCCTCATCAACTCATTTTCCCGTGTGTCTCCGCGTAAATCACGTAAATTACTCGTATTTCTATGAAAACCTATCGGCGGACGCGAATGAAACGCGGCGCGAGCGCGTGATGATTGTGCTACATATTGCACAGTAATTACGATCCATTAATGATAATTCGCATTCGCGGAAGTATCTCTCTCGCGGCTCCCGCGAATCGCGCGCCAGTCGATGATGCATACGGTCCGCTAATATTTTCTCTGAACCCAGGGCTGTGTAAGCGTAAAGCAAAGCGGACGCGAGCAGCGCACGCACGCCACATATCCGCGCGTTATTTTGCAAAATCGCCACGTCGAAAATGTTTCACCGCGCTGAGGAATGCGCGGCAAATGCGCGTCGCACGTTTTCGGGAGATTTTCCGCGCTTGAGAGAGAGAAAGATTGAAAGAGAAAGAGAGGGAGAGAAAGCGCGTGAAACGCGCAATGTTTCGATGATGTCCAAACGCTTGTTACAAACGTTATCCCCCTCCCAGAAGGGGGGGAGAGGGAGCGGCGGTTCACGGACGTGAGCGAGAGAGAGAAGTGATGGAAACGCAATTAAGGACGGAATCAAGTCCGATCGCGTACGCATTAATTATTGACGAAGATCAATGGCCGGAGCGTAACGACGATACGTTAATGAGAATCGATGACAAATTATGACATCGCTCGCCGACGTTATCCCTTGACGTTGCCAGATACCGTGCGACACTGTGTATTACCATAATATACCGTAATACCGTTAATTGCGATTCTTTCCGTCCCGTTCTACCTCCACAATAAGCAACGCGATGCGGCACCGCTTATTGTACATAGTAATTTTTTTAATGCACTCGTTCTCTCGCGCGCGAGCAAGCGCGTAATTCTGCGAAGGAGTATCATCGTTTCAACTCTTCCTCGCGGTTTGCGTGTGTGTGTGTGTGTAATCTATGTATGTATATCTACGCTAAACGTGTATATAATTAATAATATAGCGCTAATTTCCTCGCGCTCTCCGGCGCGCGAGTAAAACGTGAAAAACTACGTTTTATCGTTACGTTTTCACGGCTGATTATACGAAACGCGTGATAGCGAGCGACAATTCGGTGTGACAATGTCCGAGTGCTAAATTACAATTGCCATCAATACACACACTCGACAAACGAGCTTTTCGACGTTAATACACACGCGCGACATCGCGATCCGCGATAACGCCATGCATCTTTAACGTAGGTATTCCGGTTTTCCGCGATATACACACGCGTGGACAACGGTAATTACAGCCTGGCGCGGGATCACGAAATTCGTATCAGCCCATGCACTCCATTAAATTCCTCTGAACGCATATTAACGACTCTGCGGCGGTATTTCCCTTTTTCCATCCTCTCTCTCTCTCTCCCTCGTCCGTGAAAATCGTGTTGCTAACACGACATATTTTTGCGGCCGCGCCTTTGTTTATTATTTACCGCGCTCGTGCGTCGTAATGCAAGCGCGACCGACGAGCAAAGTTGCAATAAAGCCGATGCCCTCGCATGGCGACACAGGCGGAGGTTAGACGCTTTCTGACTTATCGCTCCTTTATCGGAAAAAGTCAGGTGAGGGCAAAATGTTGCTTGAATGAAAAATGAGGAAGACACCGATGAACGACTCTACCCGCAATGTCTTTTCTTTGTCTTATAGAGACGTTTGACTTCGCGAGAATAAGAGTTATATATAAGTCGTACGGGGGGTGTTTCATTTTACTCACATAGTGTCGCAGTTGTTAAATAACCTGAGGGCTCAAACAAAGTTTGCGTGAAATAAATTTTATTTACATTTAATTTGAATTATATCTGGGTCCGGTGTGTTTAAACGAGCAAGATTTTCGGAAATTCTGTGATTTCGCGGAAACTGTGTTTGACATCGTTGCTCGTTATATTTTATACACACACATGCGATATCGTTTATTGGTGGTAGAAGAGAAGAAAGAGAGCTGATTAACGATAAAATCTGAAACACACGACGTACTAAAGTAGGCCATTGTGCGAAATTATATGTCGCAGATGTCACGAGAGGCTCGATTTCAACTATTCCGCGATGTATGCACGCGCCATAGAATGAAATTAACATTGTTATAAGATCAAACAGGGCTTGTAGCGGCTTGCTGAATGTGTATATAGAGCAAGTACATGTCGAGACAGACAGAGAAAGCGAAGGGGTGAGTAAGAGAAAGAGAGAGAGAGAGAGCGAGCAAGCAAGCAAGCATTGCGCTCCCGCGGCGTCTTGCGTTTTCCGCAGTAACCCGATCTCGTGCAGTCGGTACTGGCTTAAGGCATTTCGGGACCCTTTGTACATGCACGTAATAATATGTACATACAGTAATATGCACCACAACGTACATGTCAACATAAATTAGAAATACTCATGCGGGTATTGAGAATACAGAACTTCCTCCGTAAGAAATCGGAATTTTTTCCGTCGATCGTCTTTTTCCCCACGCTGCAAAAAAAAAAAAAATAGGGTCAGTCTTCTCGAGCGACCGAAAGAAAAAATTTATGATCCGTGTATGAAAGTAAGTTATCTGCATGACCTCTTTCTCTCTCTCTCTCTCTCTCTCTCTCTTTAATTGAGAGGTGCTCCAAAGTTGAAGTTTATTCTCGAGATGACACTGCGAAATGTGATAAAGCGAGGTACCTCGAGAAATATCTACTTCTACTATTCGAACATTTTCGTATTGCTCTTTCCTTAAAACATCGGCCGTCCTCGCAGAGTCGATGAAACAGTGGTCGATTATTCGCCCGGTAATAGCCGTATTATCGTCGATAGTTATCGGTGCGGCGTGTTGCGCACGCAGACCCGATAACGATAACAATCGGCCGTATTGTAGTCGCGGACGATTAAAAAGCACATTACAAGCAGCGTTATTGCCGGAGGAGTGTTATGACGATTTCATTACCGCGAAATCCTCGTCGAGCGTCGAGTTATGTTCCGCTCGCCGATGTTCGCGTTTGCGCGAGCCTTTTATTCGACGAGAGTAAAACATCGCGTGTACAGTGCGGTTCATAGCATATCACCGCAAAACTCTCTCTCTCTCTTACTCTTTGCCGTCTATACCGCCGGCTATAACTACACCTCAATAAGTGAATATGTTCAAATTGCGTTTGGCGAACGCGCGTGCACGTAATGGAAATTGAAAATCGAGAATAATCCAATGTCAAGATATCGGCGGTCTTGAAACTTTTAGAATCTCGTTAAAAACAAAACAAAAAGTACACTTTTCTCTCAATTATCGGAACATTAAGAATTGATTTGAATGATTTGATTTTTCTCTACGTTTCGCGAGATATTTAAAAAATGCGAAAGAGAAAGAAAGAGAGAAAAGGTTTGCCAAAATTTTCGTCAGCGAAACATCAGCGCCAGATTCGTCAAGGAGTTCCCGAGAATTTCGACGTACCTTGTAGAGTTCCGCATGTACATGACAGAATAGGCACGCTCCAGAGGGCGGCGAAGGGACGAGTAATAAGCGCGCCGTGGGCTACGCGCTCGAGGAAGCGACGAGGATGAGTGGGAGAAGGGATGATAACTGCAGCAGCGCCCATTAACGCGCTCCATTGTACGAACGTTATGCACGCACGTACGTGTCCGCGCTCTCGCTAAACAGCCCGAGCTTGCGAGCGCGCACTGTATTTCCAACGATAATTAATTTCCGTCGTTCTTGGCGGACGAGCGAGCCAGGGAGTCGAGGGTCCGATTTGCTCACCGGTCGTCCAGGCTTTAATTCGCCCGCAATTTTCGCTCCCATTATATCGCGACGACGATATATGCCGACGGATTCTCGCGACACCACACACGTCCGGGTCGTCGCACGGTCGCTTCCGGTTTGTTCTTTCCGTTTCACGTCTTTCCGCGGAAACGGAAATGTGTAAAAATCCGTCGGCAAAAAAACAAAAGAAACAAGACAAACGCACAAACATATCGCGCACGCCGGAAAAGTTTTTTTTTTTTTTTTTTTTTTTTTTGCGTCGACGTAATTCAGACATATCGTCGGCACCTGCCGCGCGAGATGCCGCCGACCGGCCGGCGCGCGAATATTTTTACGTTAGTTTAGCGCGCGCTAATTTGCCACGAGAAAGTCCGCGAGATTTCCGCGTCGCGTTCATCCTCGCATCCGCACAATGCGAATTCCACCGGGACCCACACGGAGAGTTGTGACATGACGCAAGGATAATATATATACGCGAATACAGAAATAAGGAATAAAATATAACATGATGTATCAGCGAGATGTGCCGCGCGCGCCATAGTGGTCGCTTCTTGTTTTTAATATTTTTAACAAACATCGTTGCGGGATGTGTTAAACAAAGCTACATTTGATTTGAATATAATCATGTTTTTCTTTTTTTATGATTCTTGTTTTCGAGAAATCACTTTATTATTTAAGAACGTCTACACAGTTTTACTTCATTTTCTTCTCAACGCGCGCCTCTAGCCACGATAAAAGCGCGTTCGACGACAAATTGCAGTTCAGGTCATAGTTTATTCATTCCGATTAGCGACCGCCTGTCTATCTTTCTAGATCACGACCCTAGGCACACACGGTATAAGTATGGAATGAAAATCTAATGAACCGCATGTGTGTGTGTGAGTGTATGTGTGTGGCTAACCGACCATCAGTGTGCCCAGCCGTCCCGGGAGACTTTTGCTCTCGAGAATGACCGTCCATCGACGATAAAACTTTCCACCGGCGGCGGCGGCGGCGGCGACACGGAACTGAAAGTGATCTTCGATTTGCACGAGCGCGGACACAAGCAGCAGCTGCAGAACGCTCTTGTTCGCGTATATAAGAGATTTTCAGGAGCGAGAGGAACAAAATTCTCGCGCGCGCGACAAGAGAGTTGGAGAAGCGATTCTCCGCCACGCACGGGACGCGCACATTTTCTCTTATTATCAAAGTTGATATTAAACGTCAACGTTGCTCGAGTACAGGTGTGCATTCAGAGGTGAGGGAGAGACTCTTGGTTTCGTTTCGGCGCGAAACGCGCGTCGAGAGAAACAGAGAGAAGGAGAATTTCTCATTCTGAAAATCAGCTTCTCTTTTTCAAAGTTGTAAAGATCTCTAGTATAATGCCGTGGTTTTCGAGTCTCTCGTCAACCGTGGAGTCTGTTTACTCCACAATTTAGTACCATTTATTACAACAACTGCTTGAGAGTGTTATGTACTCTCAACCAAAACTGGTTCTCTCCCGAATAGATCCTTAAATTTTCGAGAGACGCCTACACTCGACCGATATAATCTGCTTAAACAAATCTCGAGTGTCCAATTATACAATTTTTCGAAAACACGTTCCGAAAGAAATTTCTGTATGTATTAAGAAAATATAAGGAAAGTGAGATAGAGAGAGAGAGAGAGAGAGGAAAAAGAGAGAAAGAAAGAGAGAGGGAAAAGTAGTTTCATTCTTTCTCGTCGCGGGAGGAATAAAGACACCGGAGGTGATTTTCGAAGTCGAGATCCGCCAACCCTCAGGCTCCCATTCCCGTTGTTTATACGCGGATATAATCCCCGAACCTGAGAGAGCATCGTCGTGTGCCGTGGGGGTATAAACGCCGTCGTGATACGTCGCGGATAACGACGTTATGGCTGGCAAATATTTTACGTGGACCGCACACACATAATTTCGTAGCCGATGCGATGTAATCTCAGCCTCGGCGGGCAGACTCTGCGGCTGAAAGGGCGCCCCGGGTTTCCCGGCCGTTCGTTCGGGTCGGCGTAATAAAGCCGGCGGCTCTATACTCTTTCTCGGTATGCAAAATAATGCGATACGAGTATATAGACAGTGTGCCAGAGACCGCGCGGAAAGTGGGTGGCGCGGGGTAAGCGCCGCGTGCTCTGATGGCGAAAATGGGGAGCTTTCGTGTACACCCCCTGCGAGGCGCGCGGTAGAGAGAGAGAGAGAGAGAGAAAGAGAGAGAAAACGAGCCGGAGTTCAGGGCACCGAGGCGAATTTATCGCGTTATTATTGTTATTCTTGTTATCGATTATCCTCGTACAATAAGCGCCGCTTCGTGGCTATGTATACCCGCTGCCGCCGGCGCAACTGTGTCTATATACCACAGTAATGTAGTGTTCGCGATATCGTATAGCGCCGAGAAAAGGGAGGGCGACGCGCGCTGCGCCCCTCGTGTCGTATGAAAATAAAGGAAATCTCTCTCTCTCTCTCTCTCTCTCGCGGAGCACGCAAAAGGCACGCGCATGTATAACGTTCGAGGGACGCGACCCCGGTAACGGGGGTGGGTCTCGTGAGAGAAAGTGGATACGCGTGACAAATAAGGGAGTTAATTGTCCGAGAGAGTCATTAATACAGGCACGTTGTTAACACACGTAAGTAGCTCGCGAGGCCCTTGTTCCCGCTGCAGAGAAGAGGCAAAAAATTGACGTTCTCTCGCCGCTGATGGCATAATTCAATATTATCGCAGGATGAGAAGCTCTAATGCGCGTAACAATGAGAAAGAAAAACGCTGCTTATCCAATAACGATTAATGTAGCACTTGATACGGGAAAATTGCGCGCATATGTCCGTCCTCGTCCGCTTGGTTCGTTACATTTGAAAGGGTCTTCTTTAACGGGAGATCCTTGAAAGTACAGTAAATGGAAATAACTGAAACGCGGGGCGTAAAACAAAGATAGCCAAGGGAAGACAAGATTAAAGAACGAGAAACATTCGCGCAGCGAAAGAATAAAACAGAGAGACGGCGCGGGACAGAAGAAAAAGCGAGCTAATTGCGCGGACGGGCGCGGATCTTATTATCGGTGTTAATTCTGAAATGTGTTCTTCGCGTCATTTTAATTTCGTTCTTACGAAATATAAAAAAAAAAAAAAAAAAAAAAAAAAAAAATCTTTCTCTCTCATCTTCTTTCTCCCTTCTTCTTCCTTATAATATTCTTTCTATTTCGTTATGTAACACGCTGCTTCGTAATCTCTTGCATCAGCGCGGGAAAATGCTCTCTTTTATTTTCCCGTCGTCGGAATTTTTCCGACGTTACTCCGGCAGATTACACCGGGTTGTGTGTTCCATTCCTTTTATGTATTCTTTTTCGTTATTATTGTGAATCGCGTTTCCGGACGAAAGGACCGAACGGACCGAGGTAGCGCGCATACGGAATGTCCCGAGGAACGTTGCGACATATCATTTGTCGTAACTTTTTGCGTTTCATTGATTATTTATTTTCAACCTGTCCTCGCGAGCGCGCGCGAGTAGGTTGCGACACGGTAAAAAATAAAATCTGTTTTTTCGATTCTCATAGCGAGTGAATTTTTCGCCATTTATTTGCGGCAAACGATATTTTTATACCGAAAGTTTCGTCAAAGAAAAGTGCTTGTCCGTATATACGCCGGAATATTCCATGTGACGGGGCGAGCTACTCGTCTTTACGAGTCGCGATAAGCTTTTTGCGTGGCGACCGGTTATTTGTCGCCACACGAGTCTGCGCGGTGTGGCGTGACCGTCGCTCGCCCAAATTTGAGATTGAAGGGGGTTCAAAAGAAAAATGGAGCGCGATAAGACCGCACCGGAGAGAAAGAGAGAGAGGGAGAGAGAGAGAGAGAGAGAGAGGACAGAGAAAAAGAGAAAACGCACGCTTGAATTTTTCCCTTTTTCTCCCGCCGCGATAGGGTACGCTCTTTCATTACATATTCCGTGCCAATCGCGCGTCTCGAGATAATGCGGTACATACTCGTATATGCATTGAAAGGACGCCGCGAGGGGAGTAGAGCGATATTAATTCAAGGTTCGATGCGCGAGTTTAATCGTTCGCGCGGGTAAACGATAGCGTAATATCGGCGATCGCCGGATAACGTCCGGACACACGATGAAAATTAATAATCGGCGGAGACGTAGAGAAAGAAACGCGGCAATGTAACCTTTTTTTTTTCATCGCGCTTCGTAAATCCACACACACACACACCCGGCGGTGCCTTTCGCGCCCGCATGTACTTTTATCACGCGATTCCGTTATCAAGACCACACGTGTATCTCGCTGTCGCTTCCAATGAAATATAATTAAAACTCGTTCAGCTCGTCGCGGAGCCATTTATATTTTTCCTTAAACGAAAAAGAAAACAGTAGTCTATATTATTAACACGACTGTTATTGTTATTATAACGCTGTCATACATCATATATAATTATTATTATTGCCGATGCTGTCACATCGCGAGTACCGCGAATTCCGCCGCAGGCGTGATGGACGGCGGTGATAAATCGCGCTTCCGTTTCTTCGGAAACGGAGTTCTTCGCCACGAAACTCCCTCCCCTCCTCTCTCTCTTGCTCTCTCTCTCTTTTTCTCCCTCTCGTCGGACGCTCTACGCTCAATTTCCACGCACTCCATTCTTCCGTCTGACGGGTAACCCCCAATTTTCCCGACCACCCCACGGACCGCCCTTCACTTAACGCCACTTAAGAGAACGTTACGTCAGCGATCGTTACTCCGCTGCGCTGCGCGCTCTTACACGTCGTTGTTCCGATAACGGAGAGATCTCTCTGTCTCTCTCTTTCTTGCGTACACATACACACATACACACACACACACAAACACACAAACATACACACACATTCTCTCTCTCTCTCATTCTCTCTCCGCTCGTCATTATTTTGCCACAATACCGGTGCCAGGAACGAAGCGGACGAGGAGAGAGAGAGAATAACCTTTGTTACGTGCGAAATGGAAAACGGTCGGACGATTTTTCAACGTCGATGCCTAGTCCGGCTCGGTTAAGGTCTCTCTGCGATGTGGCCAGGTGAACCAGTAGTCGACCTTATCGACGGACCAGTCCGATACGGATTTCCGGTACGACACCCGGTACACACGAATAACCATTACCACTACCACTACCACTGCTATCAGGCTATCGGCATCGAACGTGTTTATGTGTGCGGATGCGTGTGAACGTGTATATAATGTCGCATATGCACGTGTGTATCCGCGTGTGACTGTGCTTGTTCGTCGTATACAGCGTGCGCGCGCGCATGTGTGTGTGTGTGAACCGCACCAGAACACTTCACCATGACACACAGGAGCCAATATTTGTACGGGCGGTTGGCATCAGTTTCCATCAGGATCCTCTCGAAAGCGACCTTCTCGTATTTATCGTGCAAACGGCCGCCAATCTCTCGGAACCCGGTCATCAATCTATAAACGTTTAAGTTGAGAAAATTAGAGGAGCCCGAAGTTGACGGCTAAACAGGCGATCGGCCGCGTATTGACCATTACAGTGCAGGAAAGTCGTCCCGTCGACCGTATACTTATATAGAGGGACGTTTCTATTCGTCCGATAGGAGAGGGATGAGGTGGGAGAGAGCGTCCCGGAAAATCTACGTAATGACGGTAAGATAATATTCTCCGAATTTCGAAGACGCGATTTTTCTCCGTGAAATTGAAACCGACGTTCAATTAAGGAGTTCATATCGGAGAGGATTCTCTCTCGAGCGAGTCGATAATAGATTTTATTAGTTCTCATTTGATTTTGATTAATATTTCGGGATATTTAATATAAAGAGAAGTCCGGAATATTGATACTCGCGATAGAACACGAACGCGCGCTGATAAAAATTCTTATTAGACGAGGAGGAATCGTTCTCTAAACTCGAGGAGCTTTTGCTTTATCATCGTTATATCGATTCTCCCGGTCTGAGTCGTCGTTCCGTTTTCTATCTGTGCTTTCGTAGAAGAAAGCAAGTGTTGCTGTCCGACGATGAACGATCTCCCCGCCGATCCCTTGTCCGCGCGCGCCACTTCCCCGCGCTATCATTCGCTCGTTACTCAGGATCTTTCATTTTATGAGATCACCCCCGAAGTCGAACGTTAATCCATTTTGCGCGACTTCTCTCCTCCTTTCGCGAGCGTCGTCGTAAAAATCGTCTATTGTGTTCTCATGTTACACAGAAACGAAGAGTGAAAGAGAGATAGATAGATAGATAGAGTTCTCCAGCGTCCCTTTGTACGATCGTCGATTCTTTCGAAACGACGATGGAATCCGTCGTAAGACACGTATTCCGGAGAGATCGAATTTATATTGCAATTTTTCGAAAGAGTTTACGCGAACGGAGTTATTACCCCCCCTCGCCGTACAGCTCATTCGTAGAGTCTTACGCGAGTTTGACCCCTTGTAAGTCGGGATTTGGTTGTACCTAACACGCCATCTTAACAGAGCAATTAGGATTAAGGATTAATGGGACGACGGGAATTCGAAAGTCGGATATTGCTTGACGACGACGACGGTGACCGCCGACGGGACTGTTTCGAGAACAAAATCGCGTATTTGAAAAATGATGCGACGTCGGAACGCGACGACTAGGAGAAATTGTTGCATGTGTCCGGATTGAAAACGGCTTTTTTTTTTCTACGTTTCTTTTCTATAATTTGACAGCGACGTTTTTTATCGGGAGAAAATCTTGCGTAGAAAAGCCGGCCGATTAAGGCGTGCACGTATTACGAGAGTGCCAAGTACACGCGACGTTTTATCGTGTATAAGTGCGCGCGAAACGCAGAAAAAAAATTAGCATAAAAGTATAATCCGCGAACGTGCGTGCAATTTTCGCTTTTTCGCTCTTTGCGCGCGCACCTGCTTCTGCCGTTGAGGCAGAGAGGATAGCGCGCCGGACGCGGCGCAGGTCGACCCTGCCGCAGGAGGACCGTTGACCTCCGCGCGTTTTATAGCGTCGGTGGCTTAGACTTTGGCGCAGGTGACGGCTACGTAATTGTACATTAGAGAGAGGCGCGCGAATGTAAAATAATCGCGCGCAGCCGGACGTTTCGGTAATCCTCGCGCGTGTGGACGTCGTCTTTTTTTTTCTCTCTTTCCTTCAATTGCAGACTTTTTTTTTTTCGAAAATGCTTCTCAGTCAGGATTGCGAATAAATTATATCGTTGATGAAAATCGAGCTCGCACGCGCTCCGTACAGTATTAAATTGATTAAAAAAAAAAAAAAAAACCCAACAAAGAATAAATGTGACACGTAGTGTCTCTCTTCTGCCTGTATTAAAATTATCTTTCGCATTATTATTCGCTCCGCTACTTCTCTCTCTCTTTCGTCGGATATTAGGTTTATTGTATATGTATAGCATCGCCTGGTACAACACGCGTGACATGACGTTGACGCGCGGTACTCCCACATGTGAACTTCCGGAAAAAACAAAAGGCGCGATCGGAATCTCTCCGTCGTGTAATCTGAATTACAAATACGTAGTTACACACTACGTGTTCACTTGATTCCCGAGGTTCTTTTTTTTTTTTACGTTACCTGCAAAAACCTAATATAATCGCCGTGCGTTCGATAAAATAACGTGACAAAGCGTCGACTTCCACGTGACGTGAATGGTATATCCCTACTTTAATCTTGTATGGTTTTTTTTTCTCCCCCGTCTCTCCTGTCCGTTCCTCTCTTGCTCTCTCTCTCTCTCTCTCTCTTTCTCTCTCTCTCGCGCGCGCGCATTGCCGAGATTTCGCGCGAAACACTCTTCGTCAGGTAACGCTGATGTTACACACAGCGGCTGCGATCGAGTGAGTGAAAAGGCGACGAGAGATAAAGGTCGACGTGTCGCAACGCCGTCGTCAACCTCGCTCGCTGCCGTCGTCGCCGCCGCCTTTTTCGACGGCGAAAAAAAAAGTGAGTTACGTCGCGCCCATTTAGGACGACCCGGATAATTTCGCGCATCCGGGACGCCCGGGATTTATACGTCTCCCTCATTCACCGCACACCGGGAGAGACGGACGCTCGTTAGGCGTATCACTCCGTCAAACAGCACGGTAAAAAGCGACGGCGAGTGCCCGATCGATTATCGATAGCCCGCTTGGTTGGCGGCTCGACCGCTCATGTCGCCAGGCAGTTGTTTTGCAATCCCGGTCTCTTCGCAATTAGGCTTAACGCAACTGAACCGGACGCGTTACATTGCGTTGTTGTTTTCACGTGCTTCCCTTTTCTCTCTCGTCATCGGGAGTTTTTTTTTTTTTCTTTTTTTGTTCTCGTTTCAAATACGTTTTTTCAAAGGGCGCTTCGAAAAAGACGTTAAGTGCGCGCACGCGAGAGCCTTTAAATTATATTTTATTATACATATATATTTAAGGCAAAAAAATCACCGGGACATTTATCGACGATCATATTCTCTTTGCGGAGACGTTCTTCTTCTTCTTCTTCTTCTTCTTTTTTCTTTCATATCGCCGCGAAATAAATGCGTCGCAAGCGAAGTAGGTTTCATCTTCTCGAAAGTGTACATACATATAAAAAGTATACGAGTGAAGAGGAGCGGAAGGCATATATTGCAAGCGACGCGGAGGAGTAAATCTGGTCATCTTTCGAGTAAGACTCGTCTCGTATAATCCGGCTATTGTGCCTTTCAAATATCGGACGCAAAAAAAAGATACGTCTATTCAATCGACCGCTCTTGGCGGCGAATATCGATATATATATGAGACTTCGAGTGTCCCGTAATCCCGCGTGTCGTTTCAAAAATCAAAAAGTATCTCAGCAATCTTTTTGGCTATTCGTCATTTTGAGATGTGTGATACGAAAATTAGAGCAAACATTTTGATTGTCGTGTCAATTCAGGAATCGCTGAAACTGAACGAAAATCGAGAACGACTTCGAGGAAAAATCGATCTCGACCCAGTCGGAGTCGAGAATACAAACAGAAAGTCGATAAACAGACGATAATTTATGGATTTTCAGATACATTGACAATCGCGCGTGTTAGAGCGCCACGATCATTTATTATACACATCTTCGCCGATATATTTTACGGTGTATCGACGCGCGCGCGTGTGTGTGTGTGTGTGTGTGTGTGAACTATCGGAGTAGGAAAATATACAGATGAAAGGTTTCGGCGAAAGCGTTATTACGCCCGGCGATCGCGCAGCGTAACAATCGCGCGGCGAGCTCTTGTAATAACGTGCGCGCGAAAACAAGCAAACCCGAATCTTTAATAATCCGCAACGCGCGCGATGTTCGCGAGCTCCGCGGATCTCCGCGATTTCGCTGATAAAAAGGTCCGTATGTAAACACAGCGCTGTCGACTCTCCATCGCGGCAGAGCGCACACACACGTATACATACATGTACGTATGTACAACCAACACGCGAAAATTTCCGCGTAATATCGCGATCGGGAGTGATTAATGGCGGAGGCGCGCCGTTTAACCACCGCTTTTACATCCTGACACGGGGTGGCGGCTCCGAAGGGGTGGCGAGTGAATCGCGAAGGGTGGTGGGTGGGAAAGTGGGACAGATGGTTCGGGAGAAAGGCGGGTAAGAATAACACGAGGTCTATAAAGGAAACGTAGAATGGTTGTACAGATAAAGTGCGCAGGAAATCAGCCACTACTTACTCTCTCTCCCGACCGCGCGAGAGCGCATAATATCCGTGCTTTATTCGCAAATCCTCGCGCGCGCGCGCGCCGCGGCCAAGGGTGTGTGTAGCGCGCGCGGGTAGATAGTGTACATCATGCGAAAAATATAGTTACATTAACTGCAATTTATAATGGATTTCGCCGCCGCGAATTACTCATTGTTCCGCGAGAGAAGCATACTACCTCGACTCGCTCTTGGCCTGCGCTCGCGCTCTGATTTATACTTCTGGTTTACCGGACTATTAACGCCGCGCAACACTGTTAATAATTACCGCGGCGAAATCGCGACTGTTCCATCCCGTCGACGACGATTCGATCGCCGAGTTCCCGTGCAAACGGGAGAAATGCGCGCTTTCAGAGTTCTCTCCGTCACCTCGATCATTCTCGCTCCATCGCCTCTCGATTCATTCTCGCTTTACGCGGGAGGTAAAGCGAGACGAGGGTTTCAAGTATTGTCACGGGCCATTTTAAGATAAAAATATCGGAAATATCTAAATTACGGGCAATTATACAGAGAAGATCGGAGATTTTTTTTTTCGGAAATAATGAAAATTTCGCGCCGAACGATTAAATCTCGGGATGGAAATCTCGTCGAGATTTAATGCGGAAATTTAATCAATCGAACGGCGCTTAGTTATTAAACTATCTAATGTTGGATTATTTAAAAAAGGAAATTCCATTCAGAAAGAAGATATGATCAAGTATGTAAGCTAGTGATTTAATACGGGTTATTTGAGAAAAAACGTCGATAAGAGAGACAATGAAGAGAGAGAGAGAGAGAGTGAGAAAATTTTAAAACATATTTCGGCGGAGTTTAATTTTAATAACCAGCACATATAGTTCTCTTCGCACTTGCAGCCATCGCGCCATGTAAAGGGACGCGAAAGGAACAAATCCGCTTTTCACGGTAATAATGGCACGTATCCTTTCGCTATCAAGCCGCGATATTGCAATTTCTTGCTTGGATCGTCGGCTAAAGCGCTCGTAACACGTTTTCCCTATGCCGCACGCTGGTTTTTTCTCGTACATGTCATCGTCTCTCGCGAGAAGCGAAAGCAGTGTACACATTTCGATAAAATTCATTTTTGAAAATGTTTTTTTTTTTTTTTTTTTTTAGATGAGAGAGTGTGCACGTAACAAAAAAGATTACACGACAAGGTCGTTACGTTATCTCTAATTACGTTTGGAATAAAATTTGCTCAACTATACGAATTCTTCGTATTTACTTGTAAAATACGAAGGAACATTGTAATTTTTACATCGAGACGCAGTTATTTGTGAAACTTGTTGAAATGTTCCAAGTAAATATAACGTAATAGTCTTCCCGGAATTCATAGCGTTAATACCGGTGCATCAGCTCGAGCGTAGGGAGTGAGTGAGTGAGTGAGCTATTAAATTGCAGAACTTGGAGTCGTTAGAGCCGAGCTTACGCGAGTTATGCTTTTGGAGGTAAGATCGCGATTTGTCGTAAAAGACCGAGGTTCTCGCTCGCTCGTTTGCTCGCGCCCCAACGCGGGTGGTTCTCCCCTCTTCCCCTCTATCCTCGCCGCTCCCTTCCACGTTAATTAATTTATTAATTAATTCTGCGAACTATAGAGCGCAAGACAGTTGAATAATTCTAAAATGCACTTACAGCGCGCGTTGTGCGCGCAACCTTTAGTTACGGACTAATTTATTATGACGATGGTTTCCGGCTGGCAAAAGAGAGGGAAATGCGCGGCATTAAAGTGCTTGCAAATAGAGATTTGGTCTTTCCGAAAATCGTGACGAACAAATCACCAGAAGTAATAAGCGTGTTCCGTTTGTCTGATACGCTTCACGATTCCGAACTACGTTGTTTCACGGCGGAACTAAACGTCGCGAGTGCAAGCTTGTTTCTTTATTTTTTTTCTTTTTTTTTTTTTTTGTTTTTTTACTCTTTCCGTAAACAAAAATGGAACAGCTACAACGGGAGAGTCAGCTGCGGCTTAATTAAAAGCGGCGAGCGCTTGGATTATTTTTCTTATTAGCCCCTCAAGGGCGCAGCGTACCACGAATGTGCAATCTACGTTCCCCGTGTTGCATCTTCCGGTCCGTGATTGCAATTGGCTGCGTATCGCGGCCACTTTGAGTAATGTAGATAAGACACAACGTATATTTATATAAATACGGTGAGAATCTGAATATTCATTCAATTGTCCCGAGTTTCTAAACTGCCAAAATATTTATAAAAGGAAAGTACATAACTCACGTAACTTTTGAAAATTTAAAAACATATTCTGAAAAATTAAGCACGATTAAAGATCAGACACAATTAAGTAAATTAGCACGATTTAAGAGCGCAAGATTCATTGGATGAATTAGCGCGTGCTTCGCGCGAATTGCGAAAATAACGAACGATATCTCATAATAATAGTCTTGTGTAACGGCAAGGCGCAATAATCAGTAACGAATGTAGGTCGCGTGAGAGAAAAAAATTTCGGATACAATAGCCCGACTAATTTTGGCGTGTTATCGGTCAGTTTTATTCGAAAAATTGTGCGTTTGTGTGTGAGCGCGACGGCGCGTGCGTTCGAAAAAAAGCGAGATTCGCGTGGGCGAATATTCACGTTGTAAATGTGATAATTTAATTAAATTTATATGAATAGAGAATATTATTACTATTATTATTACTATTATTATTTTGTTCGTAGAATAGTACAAAGGGTGTAATATTTTCATTTTTTAATTATCTTTTGCGTATCTGTGTGTGTGTGTGTGTGTGTGTGAAAGAGTTGATTTTCATTAGGAAATCACACGTGTATATTTGAAACTTTTTCGAAATACAAATACGTATTATATAAAAATATAATTTAATTTTTAATACATTCAGGAATTGAGGATCTTCATTTTTTTTCTTGTACATATGCTTGTACGTTGTACGACTGCTTGAATAAAAGAAGATTCGATCGTGGGAGAGTTACCAGTCCGTGACGCTGTAAAAAAAAAAAAATCTGTAAACGCGCGTCCTTCGCGCGACTATTCAGGAATATGCGCGATCGTCTATTCTCAATGTCTTAATCGCATAACGCATGCCGGCGGTTGCCGGTGCAAACGCGAGTTACGCTACTCGCGATTTTATCCTCACGGCCGCGCGGAGCACAGACGCGTGAAGCCTCGCTCTTTTGTGCGACTCGATAACCTTCGTTTGAATACGGGAAACGCGCGATGCACGGTCGGATGGCGCGGCTAATCATAGCTCTCGTCGTCGGACGACGTTAATTCGATAATTATGCTTAGTAGTTACCTGTTGCGTTGTATAGCGGTGCACTTTTTTTTGAGCGCCGACCGCGCCGCGGATAAATGTGCGTAGAACCGAACAAAGCACGGGACCGAATCGAAATGCATGCGAAATTACATGATAGTCTTGTCAATTTCGATTGCGCGAAATTTCTCATCCCGCATTTGTTTCTTCGTTGCGAAAAATTGCGAACGAGCGAAGAAAAATTGCACAGAATATGTATGTGTGTGTGTGTGTGTGTGTGTGTGTGTGTGTGTGTGTGTGTTAAAAGAGCACACAGAAAAGTATTAACTTTGACATGAAATGATCAAAAAAAAGGTGAGTTATAAATTTAAAGTGTAGTAAAAGAGCAAAGAAAAGTATTAACTTTGACGTGAAATGATCAAAAAAAAAAAGGTGTGTTATAAATTTAAATTGTCCACAAAATGAAACATGTCGAGACACACGCGACAATACAAATGGAACAAGTTTGTCAGTCAAAAGACAGTTTTGATCGAGCGAGCTCGCGTGGTTTTACGAGAAAAGGATGTTAAATATCCGCGGATCGAAATTGATCAAGTACAATGGTTTTTCGCAACCCATTTCCATCCGATATCGGACTCTCGTTTGCGTTTTTTTTGCCATTCTTTTAAAAAACATTAGATGTCGAAGAAGTCTCGCTTTATCAGAGTATTTTGTTCGCAAGTATATTCTACAATTTTGACAGGAGAAATGTTCATGAAATGATGTCCATTTTTTCTTTTTTCATATAACCAAAGGTAAAAGTTTGTGCGAACAAAGTTTCTTGAGAAAAAAAGTGAAAGAAATACTCGCCTTTAGTCCGAATAACCGACGGAGACGAGCGGAATTACATTTTATGTCGCCTGATAAAATCAGATTTGTGTGCTATTGTAGCTTCCTGAATAAAATTTGTCAGCTGTCGTGTCCAGTGATTAAAATGTGACACGGCACGACCGTACGTTTTCATTTAATCCCGTCTCTTGTTCCTAGGGAACGTACTACTCTCCGCTTGTCGCAACACACTTTCCGCTTTTATCTCGGGGAAAAATGTCGATATACAACGTGTATATAGCGAGAATTATCGGGATGGCCTCTTATGACACACCGGAAAGAAGAAACAATTTTATATCCCGAGCTAAAAATGACATTTTTCTCGGCCCAGAGAAATCCGCCCGGGACCTTCTGCGGGATCGGCGTACATAACAATTGCACGCGCGAATTTTTGCGAATTCGGCAACTTGCACGAATCGATAAACAGTTCGTGTACGCAGTTCGTAAACCTCGTCCAGTTTCATCCCGCGGAATCGCTTCTCGTTTGATCCAGATTTAATCTGACTGAGTTTTTTAGGAACACGCGCACAATCCGATTCGCGCGCGTGTCCCTTCGGCAAATACATAGAAATCTTTCGGAGTCATCCCCGAAACAGGAATATGTATGTGTGTACATATCCGCTCTCTCACATTTCCTCTCACTCGCAACCAAGTAACTGGGAGATTGGATTCGCGAAACAAAGGGCCTTATAATATATGTATTACGCGAGTTCTCAACTTGTGACAGTTTCCTGAATAATTTTCGAAGTATCTATCCCACCGCCCGGCTCAGACGTACGCCATATAATCTCACATCTTTACATACACACGTACATACGCGCATATATGTACATACAAACATACAGATGCACGTGTATTCACGCAGACGCGCGCACGTGTATTCTGAAATATTTAATCGCAGACGCGATTGGCCGCACGCGAATCACTCCGCTCGCTCTCGCGCGATTTCACAATCCTGCTTGCGCGCGCGTGTACGAGAGCAAGAGAGCGAGAGCTAAAACTCAAAGCTTTATGCTCTCTCATCCGACTTGAAGCTTTCATCCGCGACGCGCGTTATATTTCTCTCGCATCTCGAACGCTCGGAAACTCGACGCCCGGTATTCCTTTTCTGGTTCGACTATAATATTTAATTTAATTCCGCAGCGCATCCCGGCTTCGCTCTCGGACGTGCGTCGTAAAAATCTTTTATGTCTCTGTATAAAAAAGAAATGGAAAAAAAATGGACAGAGGAAGATGGACGACCGTGACGCGACCGTATGATTTTCGTTTAATTGGCTGCGCGGGTCGTTACAATTTTTCAGAGCGATTCACAGAGAGAAAGAGAGAGAGAGAGAGAGAGATTCTTGCGGCGGATACACGGTACGGATACACGGTACACACTCATATACACAGACGAGACGAACAGAGCGCGCATTTCTCATCGAAAATCACTCTTCTCTCTAGAAAGGTGGAAGAGAGTAGTTTTATATAAATTGGGCGGTGTATTGCATACGTAAAATAAAATTCTTATTGAAGTTGATCGGGAAAACTACGTGTTTTGAAGTGTACACAATTGTTCGCGAGGAAGATCAAATAGAGAATAAATTTTTGTTATAAAATAATTCTCGATGCTAATGTGTGTGCTTCAGTAGTTAACGAACTGATGAAATTACAATACAATTTTCGAAACTCCATTATTTCAATAAATTACATTTTGTTCATTTTTTAAAAATGAATTATTTAAATTAAAACACCGCGCGTCGCTTTCCATCAAGATACTGTCACACTTTCTGTCAATGATACAAAAGAAACTTTTAGCTCCGCTTTTAAAAATGTTTGTAAATAATATCGTTCTTTTTTATTCTTGCGTTCTCTTAAACGAGGGAGTTTACATGAGTGTTTGCGTCGAAAATACAAAGATCTAAATATCTCTTTACGGCGGAAATCGAAACACGCTCATCCGAGACGTTTTTGGCCCCGGATCAGATCGCGAAGTTATACGATGTAATATCGTTACACACGGAACACACACACACACACACACACACCGCGCGTGTACAACGTGGCGAGGGATATATGGTCATATATCTTCGATACTTACTCGCGGCGGGGCGGCATTCGTATAGATAGGATCTCGTCGCGCGTACGATTTTATCCGGCAATCGGGCGCATATCGAGCGTAAACCTTTACACTTTTATCCGGCCTTAACCTCTATATCCGCGGTGTAAAACCAGTCCATCGGCCGATCGACTTCTCCGCGGACATTCCTATCGAGTGATTATGTTCGATTAGCCGCGATATCGAGCGAAGCCCGACCTGGAACTTCGACGATGAAAAGAGTATTCGATGTCGGCGTGTGTGTGATAACAGAAAAGCGAGCATACCATACGTGTCGTTCGATCGCTCGGTTAGAATTATCCTGAGATATTTATGCAAATGGAAAAACTTCGAGACGGTTTTGTTCCAGATCGGTTTTAAAATTTGATATAAATTTTCAACACAGTTCGTCATGTCTGAATAATTTCTACCAACTATTTCGGTGTGTTCGTTCTCATAACTTTGTGCGACAAAACAACACTTTTGTTGCAACAATATTTTATGTAGCAGAATAATAAATAATACATGTTAATTAATGTGTAATCTCTGTCGCGCGCAATTTTAGAAAAACGTTTTCGCGACACGAGCATGAAAGAAGCGTTTTCCGGCACTCGACAAAATGTAATCTGCAACGTGTCGTAATAGTCGGGCTGGAGGCATCTAATCGCGAAATCACACGCGTATCCCGCCAATAGCGCGGTGCTCAAAAAAAAATCGCTGCTCGCTGGCGCTTTTATCTGCCACACCCCTCTGATTTATACTCCTGATTTACTGGACTATTAAAACGCCGCGCAACACTATTAACCTCGCGTTTTATGCTCTCTTCATATTTTTTTTCTTTTTTTTTTTTTTTTTTTCCAAAATCGCGTTGCAGGGGTGGAATATATTTCGAATTAAGTTCTCAAAAATGTTTCGAATTAAAACTATCCGTCGGGCGAAAAAGCCCTCAAAGCTATGTGAAACTGTTAGCGGAAACATCAGAGATATCAGCGTAGAGATGCAGCGTGTGTATTTTTATATCAAGCTTTCGTACTTTGACATTTAATAACGTTAGCCGTGAAATTAACGCGGACTGTGTGTGTGTGTGTGTTTCCCCAATGTGCGTATATACACATCTGAAAAGCTTCGTGCCGTGAAATTGAGCGCGCGCGTTCTTTCGAACAAGTCCCCCGTGTGTGTCGCGCGGCAAAAATTGACTGCTGCGCGCGCGACGCGACGGCCGGAATCGGCGCGCCTAAAATCGACGCGCCTAAATGCGAAGCAGCTCCTCCTAAACTCGTCACGCCGTAAATCGACGCGCCTAAAATCCGCAAGGGCCTTTATCGACGGCACGAGGCGTGAAATCCGCCGGGTCCACCGGATCTCATGATATTGCCCGTCGCTCGGCCGGTCGATGATTCTAATTCGCTTCGACGTTTACCCCGGAGCGGACCGGCACTCACACACATGTCGTATATACGCGCACGCACGCACACCGTATCCAGAGGAAAGCGGGGACGCGCGGAGGCCGGGCGGAAATTCCGGCCGCCGAGCGATCAGTTTTGCGGATGCGACGTATCCGGTGATTTGGCATTGTTGCCCGCGGCGAGCGCAGCGTCAATGGACGCACGCAGGTAGAACGTGAACGAGCGAGCGAACACACTCGCGCGCTGGCCCCGTGTCATCGCCAGGTGGATCCTCCTTCCAGCTGTACCCGCGTCCATCGCGGGGCTGCGTTTTTTTCTTTTTTTTCTTTTTTTCGCTTTCCGTCCTCTCTCGCGCACTGCGACTATTCTCTCTCCCTCTCTCTTTTGTGTGTATGTGTGTGTGGTTTTTTGTCTTTGTGAGGTTCACATTCGACGAATTTTGGACGGGCAATTGGAGTTGCGCCCTGGAACCACCTCTTTGAAGTCCCGCGCGCGAGCGAGGATCAATGTCACTCTCGATCGACGACTTCAAAAGGTACCACCTTTTTGAAGTTACGCTCATCCCGGTGAGTCGTTGACGCTTCTCTCTAAATGATCGCGTCTCTTCTCGAAAATCGGGAATTCAGAAAATCATTGGGTGCCCACAAACCTGTTAAATGTTCCATCCGCATCGCGTTTCGCCACGTTTATCCCCATATCCGGCCTACGTGGTGGTGACGTGGTGTGTTCTCTCTCTCTCTCTCTCTCTCTCTTTCTCTCGAGCGAATATCGATTTTCTATTAACACTCGCGGCAACGACCGGAATAGGAACGCGTAAAGAGGGAAAAGAATGGGGGCTTTAATTTTCTCTCGTCGGACAATATGAAATTACAGAGAATTACATTACAAATGGGGGAAGAGAGAAAGAGATAGAAGCGGTACACATATTGAAAAATAAAATCCACGGTATCGCGGTTGTCCGCGTGTTTACCCGGTCATTACACTCGCGTCGGTAAACAATCGTTTATATAGCAGTTACCGAACACTGTGTAAACCGCGCGAATATAATCTATCCGTATTATCGAAGGTGGTCTCTTCTCCACGAGACCACCGCCGTTCTGCGAGAGATTTCGCGACAGGTTTATCGTGGGCTCTTTATTGATGATATTGGACGCTCTCGGTCTCCCCGAGTTGGTGTTTGTTTGTTGTCGTGTCGGCTGAAGTTTGATGGCCGATACGGAAGGCGCGGGCCATAAAAGAACGTGGTTTCGCCATCGATGATGGGTATTAAGCCGGCCGTGTCTGCCGGCTTCGTGTTTATGACCTTTCCTTTTCCCGCCTCTCTCCGAGCACACACCGCCTCTTATTTCCGTGTGATATTCAAACATTCTCGCTTTGCCAGTCGTACTTCTGACAAATGTCACGCGCGCTCACGGATTTATTTGCCCAGCAATTTACACGTTCCAGTTTCGTGGAAATGTTAACCCGATGACAGCGAAAAGAAAGAATATATTTATTTTTAGAAAAAAACCCGGACCATTGATCTTCCTTTATTTGCGCGATTTTTAATCGCGAACAAGAAAGTATGTAATCGGATAATCATCGACGAAGAGTAACAAAAGATATTTCATATGCTAATTAATCCGCGATCATATATGCGTATAAATACGGCAAATCATAGTTATTAATTAGACACAAGCATTCGTTATCATATATATATATATATATATATACGTAATGCGAATTAATTAATTGGTGAACATGAAACTATTATAGTGCTTAGCATTATTGACGGATAATAGATCTGTGTCAATTTTATACAATCTCTCGTTCTCCCGCCGAAATTGTGTAGCCTGTTACGTAGGCCGCACGGTTATTGATTAACGTACGCGGGAGTTATTCGATTAGGCCGGGTAACATCCGGTCGCCCTAAATATTCATTTCGATTTCTCATTCTCGGGCGAGACCCGCGAAATTGGAACCGTCTCGCAATCTTGCGGGAGCCGGAAGGTTTATCCAAAAATGATAGCGCACGATCTGATAACGCGGCGCTCGCTCTATATCGACGGATCAGAACGTCGTACCTATTTACTATGAATGGCAATCAGACCCTCTCTCGCTATCGCCCGCGCCGGATGAAGATTCCCCGGGCTCTCTCCGGTACACCGGAATGTAAAATTTACGTAAACTCTCCGCGCCCGCCGTCCCCCTTCCGCGATGCCGCGCCGTGCTCTTGCTTAGATTCCGGGAGCGCCGGAAATTTTTGCCTCTCTCTTTCCGCGCGATAGAATTCTTTCCCCCAGACTCTTTTTCTCCTTGCCAAGTCTGAAGAAATTCTCTCTTATTACGTGCAGTATTTAATATGAAACGCATGAGAGTAACGCGGCGCGAGAGCCGCGCGTTTCTCATTACGAGGCTCATTACAAAATTCGATTGCCGCGGCAACGAGAACTAACCGTGACTGCATATGTAATAACGCGCGCGTCAGAGAGATGAGAGGCGATACGGGTTCGATGTAACTCAAATTTAATATTTTCCGCGATCTCGATGAATTGGTTTAACGTTAAATCTCGCGCGTTCTCATTCTAATTGCGTCGTAACGTCTCGCTCATCATTTGCGGAATGTTCTGTGGAAAGTTTCAACATTTATATGGATTATTAATTATATTTGCGTGCACACAGAAAAAAACATTAAAATTTGTGCTATATCTCGATATAGAAAAATTTACTTATAAAATTCGGATCGTTATTTTTAACAAATCTGAGAAGATATATTTTAGATATATTTTTTCGCGTATGTGTGTGTGAGTCTCTCGATACAGAATGCGCGCAATTAGTACAGCGAATTAGTTTGGGCGCGCGCGTTCGGATCGTTTCCGATATTTTTGCGGGTTCTTCAACTTGCTTTTCCGTTTCGCTACCGAAAAGTTGGCGGGTACGGAAGTGCTCCGGTTTTCTCTCGCGCGCGTCGGAGTCTTCAATTAAACTTTTTTCTCTTCCGCTAACCAACACACACACACACACACACACACACACACACAGAAAGGAAGGATGGGAAGGGGTGCAAATGCACTTTCTCGCGCCAAGCTTCGAGTCTCACGGGGGGACCAGCGCCGCTCTCCGCAACCAGAGAGAGAGAGAGAGAGAGAGAGAGAGAGAGATGCGGACCGCGCTTGACGATGCGGCGGTTATTTACCGGACGAGTGATCGCATCGTCGCGTGGCTCTCTCGGGTTCTGCGAGCTCTATTACGAGGCTGGGAAGGCAACGAGGAAAAACGACGGTGGCGGACGGAAGGCGCGGGAGAATGAGAGCGAGGAGAAAGAAAAGAAGGGTGGTATTCCATTACCCCGTCTGTTTGATCCCGGAGCGCTTCTGGTGTGTCGAGCATCGATTCTCTCCGGGATTCTCCCTTCTCCTCTTTCGTCCCTCCGACACCCATCCGCCGTTCCTGAAACCTCCCTACCTCTCTTGTCTGAGGGTATTTAAAAGTACGGGGCGTCCCGTACGGTGCGCGCGAGCGGCAATAGGTATATCCATTTGCGACGGACCGTAACATCCGTTTCGCCGTGAAGAAGGAAAAGGACTTGTCTTTCTCTCCTTCCAGGCGCGGAGATAGAGAGAAGAGGAGAGAGTGTGAGCGAGCGGTTGGTCCGACGTCGATTACCAGCGAGAAATCAATCGCGGACAAATACGCTCTCGTCGCCGCACGCTACCGTTCGCTTTATTTACGGCCGTGCGATGCGACGCCGATGCGTTCACCCCCGTCGTACGAGATGTACTGTTACCGAAAAGCCAAATCTGTGAATTTAGGGGGAAGAGAGAGTAATTGCTTTCACGACGCGTCGGCACTCTTAATTAATTAATAGATCCATCCCGGTGATTACTGTGCTTAATTACGGTAAATTACTTTATTATTAAATTAGTAATATGTGCACGCCGCGCGCATATATTTGAATTTAACAAAATTTCGCCTAATAGAACGGCAATGATAACAATTGCGACAGCAAACTACTTTATCATTAATTATAACAATTTACTGGTTTGTTAATAACAATTTTACAACTTGAAGCGCACAAAAGTAGAATCGATAGCAAATATATACGGTTTAATGTATTCTGTTTGAGAAACAAATGTTGTGTCGGAATTTCGGCCGAATTAATCAGAAATATATATCGAGGAGTGTATATGTGCGCGCGCGCGTTTGCCCGTTCTTTGTGCCACCACTTTGTTAAGCATGAAATAGAAAATTAAGCATAAAATAAAAAACAAATAAAATTTTTCCAGATTGCTCATTTCACCGTTAACAGAACGGTTTCTACGTGCGCGCGTGTGTGTGTGTCACCGCGATGTTGCATGCCGCATTTTTCTTACACATACCTATATCGCGGGAGTATTTCATCGTTGCGAAAAATCATACACACACACGTACACGCGCGAGAGCGTGCAGCAGTGACTCCAAATATACGGAAGACTTCCCAAGTGGTTCCGGTTTCATAATAATCGTGATACGACGAGGGCGACGTTTCACATAAAGAACTTCCCGGAGTGTGTTTGTCTTCGTAGAAAAATTATGAGCGCCGTTGGGTGCTCCCCCCCCCCTCCGTCCTCCGTCACTCCTCGTATGTAGCTTGTGTGTGTTCTCTCTCTCTCTCTCTACGTGTAGTGTATGTGCGTGTGTGTGCGCGCGCGACTTCGAGCACGGCAGCACACCGGCTTTGAAACATTTATGCGCTTCTTATTGCACGAGTGCCGCTGTGTCCTTTTCCTTGAGAGAAACGAATGCTCCTGGTTCCGATACGTGGCGTCCCATGAACTTTTGCCCCCGCTGCTTGCGAAAAGGCCGCGCGCGACGATTTAGCGCGATTACATATATATATATATATGTGTATATAAGTATATATGTATATACGGATAAATATGAAACGCCGACGTAGGAAGTAGGAAAAATCGCGACGTTTTCCTCCCTTCCCTCTCTCCTTTACAACCGGTACGTATGCTAACGACGCGCATTTAACCGCGGCAATGTGTTTACGCAAGCACGCTCTCGCATCCGGCCCGATTATTCTGTTACACTCTTCGCGAATTCGTCGTGCACGTGTCTTGGACGTTTACTCGACTCGCTGACTTAAATACGCATTCTGGAAAACTAGAGGAATTAATTTCGTTTACACGAAATCCGTTTACACGACGCGGCGTCGTACACGAATAAAGCCGAGCAACCCGACGGGGTAATGTAGTCAAAAATTTCCCCGACATTTGCATCAGACAAGATGGAGAGGGAATATTTGGCTCTTAATAAGAGAGATTAAGAGATTACATATTAAATAATGGTATGACAATGTGTGTCGGATTAACGCAAGAGGAACTGTTTAACCGCGCTTCGACATTGATTTTGTATTTTATTTGAAATGGATGCTCGGGGGAGGAAAAAAAAACGCGACTTTTCTGTGTCGTTGTCACGACAAAAATAGGCGCGTTCTCATCATTCACCGGTGCGTATCTGTTTTACTGTACCGGTGCGCTGGATTCGCCGACGCAATACACACACCTCCGGCGCACGCTACAAGAGAAAAGATAACGTCGGAAATCCTCGAAAGTTTTCTATCGAGTTGAAAATTTTCCGCCGTTAATCGTCGCCCGTGGTAGTCGCGTTTCCGACATTTTCTCTGTCTTTCTTCTCTCTCTCTCTCTCTCTCTCTCTCTATCTATCTCTCTTTCGTTCTAATTTGCGGAGAGAGCATTTCTCTGCTGGTACAATAATAATAATAATAATAATAATAATAATAATAACAATAATAATAAAGGACGACAACGTGAGTTGCGCGAGCGCGCGCGCGCGCGTTGTCCCGAAGTTCTCTCGAGTGCCCCTCGTCATGCAACGACGCTGAATATGACGAGGCCGTGGCGCGGAGGTGGAGGTCGCATGTCGCGCGGCGATAAGTTGCCCCGTCACACGTTTCCAAGTTCTCACGCCTTCCACCGAGTTAGTTCACGAGGTGAGCCCCGGGGGCGGGCTGAAAGAGAGCGGGAGAGAGAGAGAGAGAGAGACACGACCTGTGAACTATACAAAAAGCCTAGTCCAAACACCGGCGAAACTCTTTTAAAAATTAGTGACCGTTAGCAAGAAGCTCCCCTTGCCACGATCGAACGATTCCACGCCTCTTCTTCCTCCGGTCGAAAGACCGTCTCTTTCTCTTTTAGTCGCCGCGATGTAATGTCTATAGATTCATGTATACATACATGTGTAGGAAGCCTTCGCGCGCAGGATAATCCTCGAGGGTTAGTCCTCAGCAACGTGTCATTTTCTCGTTCGCGTTTTCTAATTCCACGCTCGGTCTGGCCGGAGATGGTTTACGGGTATATAGAGCTGTGCCGGGAAATAACAAGCTCTCGGGGCTCGAGCGAGCGCGCGTATCGATCGTCCGCAAATTCGTCGGCGTTCGGCGTCTCAATTACGCCTATGGAAATATCTGTCCCAATAATTTGCGGCGCACTTTGAAGCAATACCCGAAGCGAGGAGTCTTTCTTTTGTTGTTATTTCGTGCCTATAAATAGGCACCTTTTCGTACCAACCAGCCGTGTGTTCGGCGCGCATCTGCCGCGAGACATTTACCGCGGAAACGCGATATGTTCTTCGCTCTTTTTTTTTTTTTTTTTTTTTTTTCTACGCTTAGATTTAACTTTTGTTTTATATTACGTTTTATTCTCAATAAAAACTGACAAAAGATTATATTAGTTTTGATGCGTGCGAATTATTTGCATTTACACACAACTAACATACGTGTATGCATACGCGTGCGCGCGAGCGCGAGCGCATCTCGTTACGCAATCATGTATACATAAATTAATGTATGAGTTAGTTGCAAAATTATTACAGCAAAGCGAGCGTAACTAAAGGAACTCCGTGGCAACTTCGCCGTATGGCGGCAATTACGCGTATCAGCCTGTGAACATACCGTTGTACGTCGCCGTTATTGCAAACAATTCGCGACACCTGCATGCACGTACGGTACTACATTCATCGCGATCATTTCTTGCCACTATGGACTTCCTAATGCCATTTGCCTTATCGGTCCGCGATAAGTCTATCGCCTCCGCTTTAAAGCACCGCGTGTGTTGCCCTGCGCGCGCGCGGGTTTATCCATTAGGCACTTTCAGAGACCGGCCCCAAGATAAATTGTTCGCGAACCGCGAAATGCAAAAAAGTTCATGTAACACACAAGAGACTCAAGTTCACAAACTTAATTAAAAATCCGCCTCCGTGTGTTGCGTTACACTCGCGAACGTTGTACCGCGATTATGATAATCTGACATTTCATAATTTATTCCCCGATACTTGAATATGTTATAACAAGCGATATTTATGCAAAAAGAAGTTTATTCGGTTCGGCGATGGCGAATGCATTTTAATGAGAGAGCGAGAGATGCTATCTATCTCTCTCTCTCTCTCTCTCTCGTACCATTGCATGGGGTTACACGAGCTTCCTGAAATAACAACGTGCAACAACTTCTCAAGCAGCGAAAGCGGGAAACGGCCCTGACCGTTCCCCGTTGACTTGCACACACACACACTCACACGTGTCACTACACGACGTAAGCAACATCGCCGTCGTCGTGTCGCGCAATATTGCATATCGTCATGCAGCGCGCGACCGCTCAGCGCCGCATCACGTTGATTCCCTCGGCTGTGTCCGGAACGGCGCGCGCCTGACATCCCGTCCGTACACGGACGTTCGACGTTTTCCGTTCGCGGGACGTGCGTTGTTTTTCGGCACGGATATTGGCGAAACGACGTCCCGCTCATTTATTCCGCGACGCGATGACGTTTAAATACCTCAGAAACGCGCGTTTTTCCTCCCCCGTCGTTATTGCGCGCGCGAGACGAAGCGCGCGCTCGCGAGAGAGAAACTCTCGCGTACGTGAGATGGATGAGGAATCGCGCGGCGTGTCACAGCACCTCCCACGGTTTCTTCTCTCTTCTACGCTCCTTCTCGTTTCGCGACGAGCGAAAAGTTGAATATTTCTGCGACAAGTCCGAGAAACCGGATGTTGTATATGCACGTACGTAATTTCCGCGCAACCTCATTTCGTCTCTCCCTCGAATGTGACGAGAGAGAGGCCTCGGAAAATTTTGCCTCGCGCTCTCGCGAGATATATTAAATTGCACGAATTAAGAGTACGTACGCGTAAATTCAATTAAATAATACAGATTAGCGGTCATATAGAGGCCATTTCTGTAGAATTTGAACGCGCGCGGTACGTAAATTTCGGCGGACCGCCGTTTATAACTTTCTCTTCACGTCGGATTTGTTAGTGGTGTAATTTTATGTAAATGCCATTCGTGATTTTACCATAAATTTCGGGATGAATTTTACCTCGTTTCTCTTCGCACACACAGCTAAGATACTTTTTTGCGCTAGATGGTGTTGTTCAATAATTGTGACACAATTTTTAAGAGTGCGAAACTTTTCTCGTACGACAGATCTAGTTTTTTTTTGCAATTTCTCTTCATATACACATCAAAGGACCAAAGTGTGTGTTTATATAATCATACGTTTGCGAAATTGAAGCACAGTTAATCGTTATCCCTATTAACTTTATTATTACTGACAGGTAATATAAATTTTGATTAGCGCGCAGCTAGCGTGTCTCGATCGGTCATTAATTCGCTCATAAACGTTTAAGATCCAGCGTACCGAAGTAGGTACAGCAAGTTCATCGCTAATTTAACAGCCCACACCTAATTTACGTCACTATCCTGATCAAACTCCATCAAATCTGACAGCCAATATTGTCCGTTTTATAGGGTCTTTAGACCGTAAAATAAATTTCTATACATATATATTCTGCTCTATGTGTGTGTGTGTGCGTGTGTGTGTTCTATATATTCAAATAATAAAATGTACATGTACGAGCTATTCGTGTAATTATTCCGCGTTATAAAATATTCAACGCGAATATAATCTCGCACATTTTTTTGCAAACATTTCTCGCAACACGTATACCCATCTTGTTAGCAAGTAACATGACGTTAAATTTTTTTCGCTGCAGGACACGTCGTGTCCCGCTATTTCGCGAAGGGTAAAATAATGCGCGATGACGCGCGTGCGCTCCTACTGTACGTCTGTGTGCGATGTGTGTGTGTGTGTGTGCGTATGTGTGTGTGCATGCGAGTGCGCTGTAATAAAAAAGGCAAAGTACTTGTAACACGGGCCTCATCGAGGCTTCATGGTTCAACGACGAGGTTGCAAACCTGTCTCGTGCGCGCGTTAGCGGGGCGCGTTAACGTGGCATTAATGGTTCGTAATTGTATATACGTTAGTTAATTAATTACTCGTAGCTCTCTCGCCCCTCTCCGTCCTCCCCATTCCCCGCCCCATGTCGCTATCCGTAAAGCTACACGTTTAGATACGTCGGAAGTTAATTTCGCCGCTCACGGAATGCGCGATATATCAAACTCCGCGCCAGAATTTCAGATTTACACAAGATTCTGACAATATTTCAGCGATTGTATTTCGCGATGCACCGTGGCATACTTGACGCAATTTTGCCGTAATTGCGCAACAATATTCTACATCTTGCAAACGGACTCGATTTTCCTCTCTCTCTCTCTCTCTCTATCTATCTATCTCTCTCTCGGAAAACGTCACAGAACCTTTGCCTCAATTTGCGAACGCAATGTGTTTTCCAGGCCAAATACTTTCTGTGTGTATTATAATTTAAATCAAATATAATTACATAATTATGTAATTATATTTATACAATTCCTCTTTCTTTCTCCTATAATTTATAATAATTCCTGCGCTGAATTATGTATTCCGAAGAAATAGCTCAACTCTCGGAGATAACTTGACGTTCGACGTTCTCATTTTATTCCCGCGGCGAGATTATACGGACGGAGTCGATATGACACGGTGAAAGGAAAAATTTCGAACTCGTACAGTATGCATTTTTCAAGCGACACGTACCGATAATGTAGACGAATTTCGCGACGCGGCGCGACAGGGCAAGGGACAGAGCGGGCGACTCTCCCTCCCCTTACCCCCTCCGTTTAAAACGGAAATTCATATCACGATATCCATCTTCTTCGAGGATTTAAAGTATCGGCAAAGATGACTGTAAGAACTCTCCCTCAGAATGGACACGGAAAGTTTTAATCTTTTCAGACTTGTACCGGGTGAGTGGCTTGAACGCGGAACGAACTTTCACACTATCGACGACAGCCACGCGCGCAATAAATCTGTCCAATACATTGAATTCCGCCCGCAAAATTTTTCCAAGATTTTTATCCGAGGCGACGACCTTCGGAACGTCGAAACTTCCCTTGAGCGGAGGGGAAAACGAGAGAAAGAAGACGTTCGTCGGTAGTTTCGTCGAACGTTGTCATTGAAAAAGTTTAGATTGCGCACGACGCCCGTTACAATGTCTACTCATTAGCGTCTTGTCGAATATCGAATGTCGCGAAGACATATAATCGCGTAACGCGGTTGCCTTTCGTAACGAAGACACGCGATGTATTACCGGAATTATCAGACGATCTGATTTGAATAAAATCGCGCGAGAGAGATCGCGCGTCACTTTTACGAAAATAATACGTTACGTGTCGAGACTTACGTAACAAGATATAACTCTGTCTAATCTGTGTGTAATCTCGCGCGAAAGAAACGCGGAATGTATGTGTGTGTCCTAATTGATAAAACCCACGGTCTTTCGGGAGATTTTTATGTGGACGATATATACAGCAGAGTTTTAATTAGAGAGAGATTCAAGCGCGAGACATTTAATAGAAATTAGAGGCCCGCGCGACGCGTTGAGATGGCCCTCCCCATAAAAATTGGCTCCAAGTCTCGGCGTGAGAGACCATAGTTAAGCTGACATACGGGCGGGGACCCGTGCCCGTATAGCAGTCGGCCATTTCCATTAATGCGACCGGGTGTACGACCCTACTCTCGCAGAGAGAGGGCCTCCGAAGTTTCGCGGCGAAATTAGTTTGGGAAACACTGTCGTACGTTTAAAGCGACGCAACAGTCGCGGAGCAGGTTCATCGGAGAAAAAAAATTACCGCACGGGAAGTTCCTCTTCCCTCTCCCGCGTCTTTTCTTCTTCCTCTCCGCGTCTTCCGTTTTCCCCGCGAGAGACTTGCTGTCGGGAATGCCGATTAGCGCCACTCGTGGCGTCACGTACCCTCGTAGCAGTTCTCGTGTTTTCTTTTTCTCACCCGCCTCCGGGCCGCCCAGCGGGAGGATGAGAAAACGACGTCTCTTTCGGTCGTGTGTTTGGAGACACCCTCTCTTGTGCGAACACACAAGGGCAGGTTACGTGAGCGGAGAACAGGGTCGGCTTTCATAGTCTTTAAAACAAAAGTCCGCGCACCGTCTTCGCCGCGCGCCAGATAAAGTGGAATTCAGCTGGCGCGTTTATTCGCGAGTAAAAATCTCCGCGTGTACTAAATGGCGATGAAATGCAAAGAGGATCGATCGTTCTATTATTGCATTCGGCATATATACATCGAGGATTGTATTTACGTGTTGATAACGGTAAAAGTGATATTTTTGCCACTTCGTTTTCTCATCTCGTCGCGAGAAATATTACGTCAAATAAGTATCTTCCCTCTTTTCTTGACAAGAAAAATATCCTCTTGTAATGCGCGTATAATAGATTGTTATTAAGCTCGATAAGTCCAAGTATCAAGCGCACAAAGCTTTCAGTGGATACTAAATTAAGCGCGACATGAAAAATGCAAGGGACTTACCGAGGAAGAGCCACCGCCACTTTTATTGCTTGATATATTGCTACAACTAATACTAATTAACCAGCGTAAGAAGCTTCGAATTATTCCGAGCTACTACGTGCGACGTCGCATCTGGAGTACCGTGGCCCTTATTAAGGGTGTTGTTGAACTAACTCTCTCAGAGAGAGGGAGAAAGAGATGAGAAGAGAGAGAGAGGGAGAGGGAGAGGGCGCGCAAACATAACGTGAGGGCGGTTGCGCGAAGTCAAACGTCGACAATTGACCCGTCGCAAGGAGGCGAACGGAGCTTAAGTCGACTTAGGCTTAAGTAGGGAAAATCGCCTGAGATAAGCGTAACAGATTGAAAGGGCCGGGAGCGAGCAGGGCGAGGTGAGCGAAAATTCGCGCGTGCGCGTGCGCATCTCCGAAGGAGACGACACACATATGCGGCCGTGACTTCTCGTTCCGGCGGAGAAGGTTTCTTCGTTGGTGCGAAACCCCGTATAATTCCGAAATCGCTACGGCACATTCCCCGCGAAGTTTGATTGGCCGAACTACGGCAAGCGAAGCGTGTCGGGCCATGACGGCGGTGATCTATGAGGCCGAATCGCGATCGCGATCGCGTTTCGCACGACGTTCCCGCCCGAAATTGCTCGACATTTGGCGCGGGCATAATGGAGACGAAATAGAACGGCTAAATAGAGTAAAATAGTTACGAATCCGAACGTTTTGAAACTTCACAGATATATGTAACCTATTCCTCTTTGTATGTATTAAATCTTACGTAAAAGGAGATAAAGATAGGGAGAAGAAGAGAGAAAAAGAAAAAGGTCATATTAAGTTAAATAATTTTTGTTTTATACGTGTGTGTAAATTGTTTGCGATATGACAGAGTATTGTTTGCACAATTGTTATTTCAGTTATTAATAATATTGCTAACACAATAATATCGAGAATAAAATTCCCGATGTGACATCAATCTACTCGATTTCGCTGTTTTTCGTACAATATATTACGCGATATCAACGCGTATCAAACCAAACTGTAATGAAATAGCTGGGATCGCGCGCGCAAGTGATCGCTTTTCGTGTTCGTCGCGCATAATCAGACAATTCTTTGGCACGCGGAGAAATTTATATCGTCCGTATCGACCGTGAGAGTCTAGATTCGAATCATTAGAGCCAGATTAAAATAGATCGATCCTTTGCGCAACTTTCGCGACTTTAATTAACCCTCTCTCCCGGCATCGGTATATCGGGTATTTGCGTCCGGGAATAACAAAGAAAATTGATTCAAAGTTGCGAATACGACATCGGCGCGCGAGAGGATAAACCGGAATAGCAAAACAGCAAACAACGGAAGAATAAATATAGTTGAGTTCGATCTGCGCAGCGGAATTAGAAATGTTTTAAACATGTTAACGAGACGGAGGGGAAGATTGGAAATAATATTTTTAATTAAATCTTTCTAGTAGTGACGCGCAACCGTCTGTCCTTTAATCGCGGATGGAAACTGCATGGTAACGCATCTCGCGCGAGTTCAATTTTTTCGAGTGACGCAAAAGGCGGATAAGAATTGCGAAGTAAATAACGGCCAGTCCGGATAAGGAAAACTGCAAAGTGGCAAAAGAACACATTTGCGCAAGGAAGAGCGAGAAATGCGAAGAGAGAGAGAGAGAGAGAGAGAGAGAGAGAGGGAAAGAGTGCCTTGTATAACGTCCTATTTAAGTAATGCAGCACAATGCGCGTGCAAACAAGGAAAGGAGTAAACTCTGAGAAAGAGAGAGAGAAAGAGCGAGAGAGAGAGAAAGAGAAAAAGGAAACACCCCGAGGCTCCATGTAAATGCAATACAGACGGTAATCGGGTTTATTTTTCTTTGGCGAGAAACACGAGTTGTATGTTGCCGAGCAAGCTATCACGCCAGTTTCGGTTCTTTGAAACTACCGCGCTTTCTTTTTTTTTGGTTTTTTTTTTATTATTTTCTTCTTAGTAGAAGATCTTATTCAGTTCGCGCCGCGTCGTTTTGCAGTTGCACGTCGCGCCAACAGAGAAAACGTCGTCTCGCGAAGAAGAACCTCTGTTCGAGCGGGCTTCTCCGATCGATTGTTATCTCGGCGAGTTAAGGACGATTGTACTCGCCCTGACAATGGCTGATGTCTCTCGCCGCTGTGACATCCAGGCGCTAAGTTTCATACCGCGCGTATCTGTTATGACGCTGTGTAACAAGAATTATTTCTCTACGACAGGGCTGAGCGGATTACGTTCCGCGGATAAAATATTATATTGTTTGCGTGTACATGTGTGTGCGTGCGTGCGCGCGTTTTGTTCGTGGTTTTTACTTATATCCCTTTTATTTATCTCGATTTCTGTTGCTCCCGCGTGTTTTTTTTTTTTTTTTTTTTTTTTT